>JAPCYS010004114.1:0-150207 GCA_028641055.1 Alopecurus myosuroides
AATGTTTCAGACTTGTGTTTCATCAAGTAGATATACCCATACCTACTCAAATCACCAGTAAAGGTTACGAAATAATGATATCCACCGCATGTCAAAATACTCATTGGTCCACACATATCGCATGATTTCCAACAAGTCACTTGCCCGTTCCGTTCTACCGGAAAACGGGGTCTTAGTAATTTTACCCATGAGGCACTGTTCACATGTATCAAATGATTCAAAATCAAGAGACTCCAAAAGTCCACCGGTATGGAGTTTCTTCATGTGCTTTGCACCTATATGACCTAAACGATAGTGCCACAAGTATGCGGTATTATGATCACTTCTTTTACATCTTTTGGTGTCAATGCTAAGTATGTGCGAATTACAATTATCGAGATTCCTTACGAATAAATCATTCACAATTCGCGCGGGACAATAAAATATGTTATTCATATAAATAGAACAACCTTTATTCTCAGATTTAATTGAATAACCATCTTGCATAAAACAAATAACAATTATTGAGGTTTAAAACTAATCCCGAAGGTAAATGAAGGTGTAGCATGGCAATGCCGATCACGTCAACTCTTGAGCTGTTCCCAGCATGCACTGTCTCCTCGTCCCTTCCTAGTCTCCGATTATTCTACGGCTTCGAGTTACAAATGTGAGAAACTGAACCGGTGTCAAATACCTAGGTACTACTACGAGCACTATTAAGGTACACATCAATAACATGTATATTATATACGTTTGAAGTTACTAGCCTTCTTATTTGCCAAGTATTTGGAGCAGTTGCGCTTCGAGTGACCCTTCCCCCTACAGTAGTAACACTTAGTGTCCGGCTTTGTGTCATTCTTGGGTTTCTTTTCACTAGCAGCAGATGACTTGCCACTCTTCTGGAACTTACCCTGCTTTGCCTTAGCCTTCTTGAAATGTGTGGTCTTGTTGACCATCAACACTTCATGATATTTCCTTATGTACATTTCTGTAGACTTCAGCATCACGAAAACCTCAGGATGAGGCTTCTTATACCCTTGTATTTTATTAGTATTTACAAAACTTTTGTAACTAGGTGGGAGCGACTGCAGGATTCTATCAGTGATTAGCTCATCTGGAATAACATAATCCAGCTGAGAAAGGCGTTGGATATAGCCACTCATGCTTGCATCATACTCATTGTCAGAGTTGTGCTCCACCATCTTACCAGTAAACAAATTTTTAGATATCTCATATCCTTCTTCACGAGCCTGAGTCTAAAACAGTCAGCTCTTGGACCATCTCATATGCGTCGTGATGCTCAAAATGCTTTTGAATACCTGGTACGGCGAGGATAGTATTATGTAAGCCACAATAATGTGGTCATCACTTAGAGATTCAAAACTCTTGCTATAGTTTGAGAAGCAGCATGAGCAGGGGGTTCACCTAGCGGTGCATCAAGTACATAGGCCTTATTTGCAGTAGCGAGGATGATCCTCAAGTTGTGGTGCCAGTTAGTGAAGTTTGCTCTAGATGTTTTAGTTTTTTTCTCAATGAATGTGTTGAAATCGAAAGTAGCAACGTTGCGGGCCACCGGTCTACAATATCATTTGCAAAGAGAACTTCCATTATGTTCATGATAATTGGTTCAGGTTTTTTTTTATCAAATTACTACATTAAATCCCAATAAAATCAACATCCCTCATAGTTGTTCTAGTGTTTACATGATCCAAATCCACTACACCAAGTATGACCTTCACGAGAGAAGATGTAGTTTGAAGGGTGAACTGAAACAAGTTGATCATATCATCTAGATGAGATATGTTTAACCTTTTGGTTCGTTGTGTTCCGAGGTCATGTCTGTGCATACCAGGCTCGTGAACTTAACAAAAGTATTTTGACATGTGTAAAACTGGCTTACACCCGCCCTATATGAACGTAGAGTCTATCACATCCGATCATCACGAGGTACTTCAAAACGACGAACTTTCATGGCGGTGCATACTAAGTGTGAGGGGTCATCTTATAATGCTACCATTGATAACATGCGAAATAAGATACATAAAAGGATAAACAACACATGCATATATAATTTGACACGGTATAGCATTTTCTTTGCGTCTTGATCTCCATCTCCCACGCACCGGCGTTAAAAAAAATATTGTATATGGATTTCCTGCCCGCACCCACCTCAGGTAACCAACATGGGGACGCCCCCTCCCATGTTTACTAAACCTAGATCTCTCATTGGATCCGATCAAGATGGATTTGGATCACCTAAATGACCATGAACTCTAGCTCGTCGATTGGATTTCTCTAATGGTCATGAATTCAAGGCTAAGGTTCGTAAACTTTTTTCCACATATGTCCACCCTTCCCTCCTCTCGCAAGGCTTCTCCCTAGTGGCCTATTTTGGCTGCTATACTTTTGATATGTCAACCATCAATGTGAGTTATGCATTGTCATCGTGTTTGGGAGCGTCTCATGATGGATTTAAAGTTTTCCTCTACAAGGAAGTGTTTTCAAATTTGTGGTATGTGCAAAAGCTGTGGGTTTCTTGATCTATAATCTAAGATCCATGAAAGTGAGAGATTTTGTTTGTCATTTTCCTCTATGGGGCTTTGGTGGTCCTAATTGGAAGAGAGAGGAAGCATTTTGGTATGAGGAACAAGATACATAATGGATTGTTGTTCAGTCACATAAATCCCCTCGATCTTTTCAACCTAGACTGTTTTACCATCGCACATCTTACAAACAAGTTACAGATAGAAATCAGATCATGCCTGGTTCCAATAAGGTCCCTCTTGGTAATTCCAGCAACAATTCAGTTGATCAAGGTCTAGATCGAGATGATCAGGATGATCGTGATAATTGCATGCAGTTAAGTGGGAATGTTATTTCAAATGATCCATTCCCTACGAGACGCATGGTTCAGTTGTATTGGCCCACAATCATGCAATGGCCCAGTGTTATTCAGCATCAACCTACGGATTTTGTACAATGCCAATCCAATTCATTTGACACGTCTCATGTAGTTCAATCTTTCTCACAGTGTTTAATCCATGTTCACTTGAGGAAATATTGAAGAAACCAAATTAGGTGCGGAGTTTGTTATATCTTTCGCCACATTCCTTTAAATTTCTTATCCAAATGGAACAAACATAAATTATATTGGAATCCGGTATAGAATCAACCTAAGATTCCAATGTAATCAATACAAGGTGGTTTTCACCGCGTGGTATGTTCGCCTTCTAGTACAGAGCAAAGGATCTCCCATGTTTCAGAAATCCCAATCTCCTCGCCTTATTTGCTCCCGAATATGGCGAACTATGACTATGATTTCTTTACGCATGTGCCTACGGGGATGGAAGCCATCCCTCCTGGTCCTCTGGGCAGTCAACGTGGATACATCATCCTTGGTATAGCGATTTCGAAGATCTTCTTCTTTTTCGCATGTGGCTTTTCTTTCTAGATGGTTCTTCCATTTGATCTTACAGTATTTGATCGCTCGATTTCTCAGTCTCTTCCAATATATTCCCAGGTTTGTCCTCGAATGATAAGTCGGGTCGCAATTCTATGTCTTGGTAATCCAAAGGTTCCTTTAGAGTTTTGAGGTAACTTCTGAGTTGGGATACATGAAATACATCGTGAACTTGTGATAATTGTTCTGGCAATTGTACTTCAAATGCTACTGGTCCCTTTTTACTGAGAACTTTAAATGGTCCAACATATATGGGACTTAATTTTCCTTTTAATCCAAACCTTCTGACTCCTCGAATTGGACTTACTCTCAAATATACCATACCTTTGGTAGTTGTTTTTGGTTCCCATCCGCATAACTTTTTGTCTACTCTGAGCAATGTTGAGTTGGTCTCTGATCACTTCGGTCACATTCTGTTTCTCCTTGATAATCTTTGATGGAAATTGGTGATCTGCACTTTCTTGCATAAAGTGCTTAGAAAGGGGCCATTTTTATGTTGCTTTGGTAAGTGTTGTTGTATGAAAATTTTGCTAATGATAGATGTTCCTCCCATGAACCTCCAAAATCCAGTGCACATGCTCTCAACATGTCTTCGAGAATATGACTGGTTCTCCCGGTTTATCCATCTGTTTGAGAATGATAGGCTATGCTAAAATGCAATTTTGATCAAAGTTCTGTTTGGAAATGTTTCCAGAATTATGTTGTAAATACTAATCCTCGATCATATACTATGGTCAAAGGCACTCATTCTTAGTGACGATCTCTTTGCAATAGAATTATGCTAGTTTCTCGCAGTTATCGGTTTGCTTCATATGTAAGAAATGAGAACTCTTTGTCAATCTATCAATGATTACCTAAATTGCATCCTTATTCTTCCGAGTTTTAGGTAATCGAGTAATGAAATCCATTCCTACTTCTTCCCACTTACATTTGGGAATAGGTAAGGGTTGCAATAATCCTGCTAGATTTTGATGCTCTGCTTTTACGCTCTAATATGTATGGCATTCAGCTACGAATCTTGTGATTTCGGCTTCATATTATTCCACCAAAATATTTCCTTAAGATCTTGGTACATCTTCGTACTACCTGGGTGTATAGAGTAAGGTGTATTCTGAGCTTCTCTCATTATCCAGCTTTTGATCTCCTTTTCATCCTGTATACAAAGTTTTCTGTGACACCATAATGCTCCATCTTCTAGGTTGATTAGAAACTCCGACTTTTTTCTAGCCTTGATTCTACGAGTTTCCTCTGCAATAAACAGATATGTGGGTTGTTTGTCAAGGATTTCTTCCTGGAAATCGAGCTGCATAACCATTGTTGTCATGTTTCTTATCTCTTGGCTTTCAAGAAATGCTATCTATCCTTGGGCCAATGTCGCACCCGGACTTCTAGAGGATACTCGCAGTTCCGTTGAACAGTAGTTGATTGGATTACGGGGCTTACCGGCACCCGCATCTCTTACGAGTAGGCCAACACACGTATGTGTGACAACCAACCCCTACTGTTCATCGTCTACGTAAACCATCCCATAGAAATCAGGATACTACCATTGACGTACTTCATACCATACACACATGGTACGTCAACGGCGTTTAACAGAATGATAGCACAACATATCTCTAAGACACAAATAAATAGAAATAAGTTGCAAATAGCTCTCACTAGAGCAGAGATAGCAAATACAATCATCCAGACGACACATGTCCTCGTGATGTCCCAACATATCATCATTACAACACAGCGGAAGCATCCAAAATGTCTGAGTACAGACAAGATCCAAATAGGCTTAAGAAGCCGAAAACGAAAAGACGGAGCCCATCCACGATGTCTCGGATCCTGCCCGGGTCCGCTATCTACTCGTCAGCAGCCTCGTCAAACTCCACGTAGTAGCCATCACGAGGATCCTCGTAAGCGTAGTCTGCGGAAACCACAGCCCCAAAGGGGTCAGTACATAAACGTACTGGCAAGCAAGACTCATAGTTCACCAAAGTGTACCCCACAACATCAAACACAGATGCTTTGGGTTCATCAAGAAAGGGTTATACAAAAGATGCGACAGCTGGCTGCACTAACCAATTACAGAACATACTACAACTTCCGGCTACTAAAGTAGGTAAGATAGCGTATCGGAACCAACTATAACTAACCACCAAAACAAACCCATCCTAGATCTCGCCCCTTATCCAAAGAAGCGATCCAAGGATAACTCACACCGTTGGAATAATGATGGTTCAAGTTATTGTGTCAATAAGACTATTACTAGTCAAGTTATCATTAGTTAGGTGTAAGTTGTTCTGAGTACTTGTTAGCCAGTACTTTCACCAAGTCAACCATAACCGCGGAAAACACGGCTTCTCGAGAAGATTTATCCCTGCAGGGGTGCACCAATTTGGCCGTACACGTAAGAATATCCCGCCAGATGGAATGCCTCCCACCAAGCGGGGCACTCAACACAATCCAACTCTTCTTCGCATCAAGCCCAAAGAACCCCGTGCAATTGAGCGCACGGCTAATCAAGCCCCACGAAGAAAAGGGGACCCTCATAGCACTCTAAGAACGTGTCTCCCCAAATGCCGACTACAAAAGTTCCACCCTGGTACAAAGGGTTCGCACCTGCATATGCATGCGGCAAATGGAAAACCCGAACTAAATGAGGCGACTTGGACGAGATGCGAATCGAATCAAATTGAGGGGGGGGGGCCCATACACGCTTCCCACATGCGGTTAGTGCGCTCATCATGGATCAGTAGACAAGACCCTTTTCCTAATTAGGGTCGACACTAGCAGGCCTCAAAACCACGCCGGGCCTCCTGCCGGTGCCTTATCAGCAATTATTTTTACCTCAAAATTAACAGGTTGATTGTTTAAACATCGAGCCCCAGAACATAATAAAATAAGGTAACAGAAAGTAACGGACAACAGACTCGAGCAAAAACAATCCTAAGCATGCTAGTAAGACACGGGCAACAAGCAAAGGGGTTATAGGTGTGGAGGTGAGGCTATATCAGGGTCAAAGGATAACATGTGATAGGTTCGTAACAGAAGCAACGATTCATAGGGCTAGCAGAATAGACAACGGAAAGTATCGGTATCCAATGTTGAAAATAACACAATGGTTCATGTGAGTGAATACTTGCCTGCAAACTCAGTAGCCTGGTACTGGGCTAACTCCTCAGAAGGGGTGTCGTAAAGCTCGTCTGTCTCAACGTCGTCGTCTATTCGAGAAGAAGCAAACAAACAACGCAAAGAGACAAACAATCAATAACATGGCATAATGCACAATCATGGGATGATGCATGACCATTTAATTGATGCATCAAAATAAACTAGTTGACATGGTAACATAACATAATTAAATGGACACACATGGAATTTGGGATTGCATATGGAAAGCCCATGACTTAAGGTTGGAATAATTGTTTTACAACTAATCAACAGGTGAAAGTGGATTAGTATGATGCATGGATGAGGAAAACAGAAAAATAACAACAATAGAAACAATTTTGAAATAAGGTTTACCAAGTTTGGGATTTTATTTATTAAGTTAAGGAATTTTGGTTCCTTAAAGGCGTTACACAAGCATTTGTTGTTTTCATCAATTTTAATTGTTCAAAACAAATAACAAAATTCATATTTGGAAAGTACACAAAATTTTAGGTGGAATACATGTTTCAATTATTGGAAAAGGAATTAGGATGAATTATTTATGAATTAAACAAGTTAAACAAGATTTTAATGAATTAAATTCAAGTAGGAATATTATTTGAATTTTTATTTGTTCAAAACATTAAACCAAATTCATATTTGAAAAGTTTATATTTTTCTAGTTTGAAAACATATTTTATATGTTCAAAAATAATTTAATTTGAGCAAGTTATGAATTTAGCAAATTTAAATGATTTAACCAAGGTTTAAATTATTTACGCAATTTTAAGTATTCCAATCATGAAACAAAATTTATATTTGAAAAGGTGGTTTAAAATAGCATGGAAAACATATTTTATTTGTGTTATTTAAATTAAGTATGAATTAGTTATGCATTTAATCAAATTTAAATGATTTGTTTGAATTTGAAATTTGAATGCATTTGAATTATTCAAAACAGAATACAAATGCTATAAACAGGTAGAGAATTAAATTTGGTTCAACAAACATATTTTACTTTTATTATTTGGATTTATAAAATAAAAGTTATTAGCATTTTTAGTGGCAGGGACCAATCTGTAAATGCAAAGGATTTGTTTTGAAAAAGAAAAAGGCTGAAAAACAGATTTCACTCTGCAGTGGCTAGCCCTAGCCACTGACAGAGGGCCCCTGGGCCACGGTGGCCTGCGTGTGCGCGCGTGGCAGCACACGGCACTGACAGAGGGGGCCTGCCTGTCAGTTGCTCGCGCAAAAATGTTGGGTTTTATTCGCGAGCACAGGGCTCGAACCCTGGTCTCACGAGCGCGCGCAAGTGTTGTTACCAGTGCGCTGCGAACGTGTTCTTGTCAGTATAGGGGACGCGAACAGGTTAAGTTTCAGTGCGTGTTAACTGAACTTTTGTTCAGTTAACTGAACCTGAACGTGGTCGTGCTTGCATCGCTCGCCGGCGGCGACTGGCGATCTACTGCTGCGCGTGCTGGCTCGCTGTGGTGCTGCGGTGCGTGTGCTTGTGCTTGCGATGCAGAGAGGATAGAGAGGAGAGGTGGCGGCTGTTTCTCACTGTCGCTGTAGTGGATGCAGGGGCTCGACGGAGGGGGCGGCGGTGGCGACAGCGACGAGGACGGCGGCGTGGAAGCAGAGGGTCCCGGGTACCGCTGGGTTGTCGATGAGCTCGAGTAAGCTACGGCGGTTTGATCCCCACGGTCAGCCAGGGAGGAGGAGGGTGGAAACGGCGACGATCGCCATGGGTTCAGAGAGGGTGGCGCCGGTGAGGTTCAGAACAGGAGGGAAAGTGGCAGAGAGAGAGGAAAAAATGGCGGCGCTCTGCGAGGGAGAAGGAGGTAGGTGGCTAGGGCTGCGCTCGGGCTAGCTAGGCTAGGTTTTATAGGGGCAGAGGGCGCGCGGTGGCCGTCGCTGATCGCCGTACGGCGACGTGGATGCGCCGGATGCGCGCCGTACGGGTGGGAGACGACCCCGAAGGGGTACCGGGCCGTGGATAAGTGGTGGGCTGGTGGGCGCAGCCCACCTGGCTGTCCACTCCCTCCGGTTTTTTTTTAAATTCTGTTTCTTCCTTTTTTTTTGCTGAAATGAAATAGGAAGAAAATGATAAGTTTTTGGGTTAGGAAAATTCTAGGAAAATTTTTTATAGGTTAGTTATTACAACAGTAACAACTTTCCAACTTTTGTTTTCAATTTTTTTTTTTTTTGAATTTTGGTACTGTTTGCAAGTTGATTGAATTTTTAATATTAATTGAAATAATGGAGCTTAAGCAAATAAGTTTTTAAAATTCAAGTTTAATTGGAAACAAGTGAATGAATTAGTTTGTAATTTTCATAATTTCAAATTGGGTGCTGTTTGTAATTTGCAATTGAATTTGAATATCATTTGAATTAAGTGAATTATTAAAAGCCATACCTTTAAATAGTTTGAACCTTATGGTTTAAATGAAAACAATTGATGTTTTGAGTTGAACTTTTTATTTGAAAAATTGTAACATAACAAGTATGAACAAAGCATTTGAATATTGTTTGAATTTCAATTGGTAAAACAAAGGAAAACAGATGCAAACAAATGGAAAACAAATGCAATGATTAATATGTCATGATGCAAAACAAAAATTAAACAAGAAGCAAACATTCTAGGGATGTTTTCATACTTGGGATGTCACAGCCAATTCCTTCACGGACTCTTTTGGCATCGTTCTTGTGTTATCTACTCACACATCTCATTTCGACTTAATGTGTCGGTGACAACATTAGCCTTTCTTGGGGTATAGTTTATGAATAAGTCATAATCGTTTATTAATTCCAACCATCTTCTTTGTCGCATGTTCAGTTCCTTCTGGGTAAAGAAGTATTTTAAACTCTTGTGGTCTGCACACAACTCATATTTAGATCCATCTGCGGTAACCCCGCGCACCACTGCATGTGTAGTGCACTAGTCGTTGACATAACACCCACGTAAGGACTTATCCATAAATATTACACCCCTCAAAGTAGTACAACAAAAACATAGCGGTCCAAATATAACACACTACTTAATATTACCAGCCAAAAGTGAATAAAGAGTTTAACTTCATCCTCGTGTAAGGGAGGAAGTTCGAGTAGTGCGGTGTTGCCGTCTGTCAACCTAGTGCACAAATATAAAACTAAACTTAGAACCATTGGAGCTCAGCAACCTAAGTAGTACTAGTCTAGCATTTCTCGGATCGATTGTTAATTGGATATGATTTAAACCTCCATCTCTGGTTCTTCAGCTCCATAGGCTACCAGGTAGTCGACTACTTCGATGAAACCTGACAAGTTTGGCTCCTCGTAGTAGATCTCATCCAGGTAAACTCCGTCGTAATCATCTGGTATGTCTTCAAAGTCTAAGCCTGGGTTCTAATGAAGAAGGTGAATAATGAGCATCACTCAGCAAGTTCCTGTAGGTAATAGTGGTATTGTGTATGATGCTCTAGCTACCACCTAACACCGTTGGTATTTGGTGTAATGCAGTTTTGTAAAACATTTATTCAAATGTCAAGTTTTACTTCTGAAAAACTATGTCCTTCAGTCCTGTCGGGCGTTAGAATCTCATGGGATTCCTTTCCGGCCATGAACATAGCCCCCTCCTGGGACAAGGACGTAGCTTCTAGAATTTGTTGTTTTCCCTCTGCAGAGGTGTGCCACTTTACCCAACAGCAGTCTCATCCTTTTTGCTCTCTCCACACACCATGTGTGCTTTAGCCTCATTAGAGCCACCAAGTCATGTCGAGTACTTCCCCGCTCCCCGCACATCCGTCCAATGTGACGCATCCGGTACAACAACCAATAGCATGCCACCACTCCCGAGCTACTGACCGCAAACCAACGTATAGGTTGTAAATTATATGCGCTTGCTCGCTGTTGGCTAAAACGCGTCGGACCCAACGGGGCCAGTTTACCGAGGATATACGAAAGTGGAAAGTACCTCTGACTTTCTCATCCATATAAGTCTATTGGTTGATACTTCCTATACGGCATGAAGAACACTAACGACATTTTTGAATTAAATCCTAGGGTAATACTTTCACGTACGGTGGAACCTCCACCACATCAATCATTCTCTGGTCCATCGCCCGCCAACCTAGTATATAGAACTTCACATCATTCCAAAGTACCATGTTATGTATGCAAGTAATAAATGATTTAAATTGCAAATACTTTGATAAAGATACTTCAAGTAGTCATGCAAGTGTGAACTTGCCTTAAGAGTAACAAGTAGTGCAGTCTAAAGCTCCCACTGAATCGTGACCCTCCGGTTTTGAAGAAGTATCATTGTATATATAAGACAGTGATGAATAATCCAAAATTCATGATATTATGCATATCATGTAATGATTTTGTTGTTTTGGAAAACCCTGGTTTAAAGATTTTTGGGGTTTGGTAATTAGTTGGATTTATTTGGGTATTTGCTGATGTTTTATTGAAAACTTGACTTAATTCCCCATCTTTGAGAAATATGAGTTTGAATCAAACAATCATTTTGATATTTTAATTTAGGAAAATATTGGATCATATTATTTCTTTTTTAATAAAACAATCACCTTGATTTTTTAATTCAAGAATTTTCCAAATATTTTCCTTTAAGAATATTTCTCAAAGTAATCTTTTAAAAACTTACTTTTGAATTTTTGAAAACTCATATCATTAAGTTTAAGGATTTATTCCATTTAAAAAAATCAATTAAGAATTTGGTCATTCCCAAATTCTTTATTTTGAAATAATAATCACTGAAAATTTTACCATGTGGTAAAACCATTAAATATTCTATTAAAAATATTTTTGAAAACTAGAAGAAATAAGAATATTATAACTTATTTTTATTTGAATATTAAGTTTGTGGATTTGGGTGTATTTGAATTTATTTGGATGTGTTTGAATTTGTTTGATTTTACTTGGATTTAATTTGGAAGAATAGTCAAATGAGTAAAACAGTGGTCGGTCGGTTTAGACCAGAGGGTCGAACCCAACCCACTCGGGTTCACTCAGTCACCCGCTCTCCCCTGTGCTCTCCTCTCTCGCGATAGCGTAGGCGATTGCGGTTGTCGCTCCTACGCCATATTATTCCAACGAACTCCGGCTGTCTTGGTCGTCGGTGCGTGGGGAAAAAGGCTTCCCTCTACATCCTCTCTCTGCTCCTCCAAGTCAATCTAGGTTTCCCCTCCTCTGTTCTCCTTACGTAACTAAATCCCTAGCTATCGTTTCGGATGGCAATGCTCACCTTGAGTGTTGTAGCTACGATGGCGCTTTCTCGAGCATCTCTGGCTTGTGCTCGTGCTGCTTGAGCATGTCGTGCTGCTCCGTGGCCGGTGCGGGTGTTTCATGCATTCTCATGCCGCCAAGCGCACAAGTGGCCGCGCTGATGTTGTTGGTGCTGGTCCTTGTCCTGGAGGTGTCATAGATGCACCCTCTCTATGATCTTATAGGATGTGTTGCATCATCAAAACCTGTGAATGCATCTTCTACCTCTCCCTCATTCTTCGTAGTTCTGGATCCCTCTTTATTCTTGCTCTGTTCTTGATGAAATGCGCTAGCTATACCGTAGCTAGGCTAAGTGATGCATGTTTAATCATTGGCTATCCTTGTTAGGATTACTTCAACGAGCTCACTGGTTCACTAGGGCATACGTCCTATAGGGCTGCGATAAATCTCCTAGTCGGTGATGCTGATGTGATCACACGCTCGTTGGGAGACACCAAGCGGAAGGTATGATATAGTCTAGTGTAAATTTCCCCTAGTATAGAACAAAGTTTATTGAACTAGTAGGACTTCGTAGTCTTGAAGAAGGTTACTTGTATCAACAGCGCAAGACCAAGCGTGGAACCTGCGCACAAGCACAAACTCTCTCTTGCCCCAACTTTCCGGAAGGTTGTCAATCTTCTGATCTTGCTGAAATTAGAGAATTAAATGTATAGAGTCTTGTAGAGTAATAAAAGTAAGAACGGAACGTCAAGGAAACAATAATGAAAAGTGCTTCAAAGAAGGTTTGCAATATGAGGAAAATAGGACAGGGGGCCATAGGTTCACTAGTGATGTCTCTCCAAAGAAAACAAACATGATGGGTGAAAAATTGCAGTTGGGCAATTGACAAATCATGAACGTATAACAATACTATTATGAAGAGATATAGTTCATGGGTTCTAACATTGTAGGCATTACGTCAAAGCATATGAACTTCTCTATCAGTGCATAGTGGTTCTCTCAACTAGAGACAAGAGCACTGATATTTTCTCCCTAGCGGCAACAGCACATCCTCCCTCCGCACATTTCTCTCACTCGAGCGCATGCAACAAGGTGGCATGAACCCACTATCTAGCATATAAACCCTCTCTTGGAGGTGAAAACAAGTACGTGGCCAAGGTAATCATAAACAATAGAGAGCATTGAAAGACAAGATTAAAAATCTCTACAAATAGAAGTGAAGCATCTCAGATTGACATGAAAAAAAACAATCATAATCGCATGGTTCATCGGATCCCAACAAACAAAACATGCACAATTACATAACGGTGGTCTCGATTATTTGAGGCAGCTCACGAGACTCTAAACATGGAGGCATAGGGGAGAGAACAACCATCTATCTACTGGTATGGACCCATAGTCCCGAGATGAACTACTCACGCATCTCTCCGGAGGCGATCATGGTGACGTAGAGGCCTCCGGTGACGACCCCCCTCTCCGGCAGGGTGCCGGAGCAGGACTCTAGGAGCCCTAGATTGGACTTTCGAGGTGACGGCGCCTCTCCATATGTTTCGTGGAAAATAACTCTCTCCCTGTGATTTTTAGGGTTGAAGGCAATTTATGGGCTAAGAGGGGACGAGAGGCGGTGGCCAGGTCCCCCAGGGGCCCACCAGGTGCGGCCAAGCGGGGGGGCGCCTGGCACCCCCTGGCACCCCTCTAGCTCTTATTTGTACTCCATCTTCGTTCCGGGTAAAATATGATGTCCGTGGATTTTCAGCCTTTTCCGAGAATATTTCCTTAAGAACTTTCCCGAAATAGAAAAATAGAAGAAAACAACAATTGGCCTAGGGCGTCTTGTTAATAGGTTAATCTGCAAAAACATCCGTAAAACGAAGGAAACGGAAGAAAACATGTCGAAAACAAAAGTTATTGGGTAGAAAACAAGCATGGAGCATCAAAAATTTTAGATATGTTTGCAACGTATCAGCATCCCTAAGATTTACTCTTGCTCGTCCTCGAGTAAATAAGTGATAATAAAATAATTTTCGAGGTGACATGAAGCCAACACAAATATTTATCAACATTATGTAAAAACATTGCAAGCTGAGATCAAAGTACTTTAACAAAGGCATGCTAAATATTATTTAAACTAATGTAAACTTAGCAACCATGTTGCACATGAAAAGAAACACAAACAAAAGAAAATGAATAATAGAACATTGAAAGTGATAAGTTTGTTTCAATCATAAAGAAAACTATAATAAAGTGGTATCCAGCTAGTCCTTCGTGTGGTAGCAAAACATAAATAGCGGGACACCTTCAAAGTTTAAATGGTGACTAGATACAAATAATTTGAGATCACGCAATACAACAAATCATGAATCGATCAATAATAAATTTTGGGACTATGCACATTATACTAAATGCGAATTATGTTCCCTTATCTGGTGCATAAAGTAAGAATATGAAGACTCTGCATAAAAGTAAGGCCCTTCGTAGAGGAAAGCAGAGATTACTCATGTGCTAGAGCTTTTTATTTGATAAAACAGAGGTATTGAAAACAATTTTGAGAGAGGTGAATGTCTATGTCACCGAATGGTAATCAAAACTTATCATAATCTATGTCAAGAAGAGTGTTTAGACTTTTGAGAGTGGTTTATGTTAGCTTTATTAGTTGGCACTTCCCCCTCCCCCCACCTTTCTTTCACAAACCAGGGATAGCCGTGTTGACGTGTACCCACACCTTTATCAAACCATGGGGAAGTGCCCTTTTATTATATTAATTGGCACCTGCTCTCTGCAAATTTAGATGATTACAGATTCCATACTCATCAAGTGAAATAAGGAATAGGAACTTTGCTTGAAACAAACCATAATAACATTTAAACAACTTCCTCGTGAGCTAAAACAGGAACACAAAACAGATTAATAATTTTGAAGGTTTTAAAGGTAGCACACAATAAATTTACTTGGAGTGACTTTGTTCATAGTCATAACATGGTGTGAGCATGCGCCAAGTCAATCTAGATAAAGCATTCAAAGGATAAATACCACAATACCATGTTTCAATATGAGAAAACAACACATGATTAAATTCAATGCACATTAAGCACTCTCAGCTATTTGAGACTAGTCATGATACATCATAAATAACTAAGCACACAATTAAAGTTACATCTAACATGACATGCCAAAGCCTATTCCATAGTCAAAACAAGCTTTCTATTGCACCACTATAAGCATGAAACAATTTACTCTTCTCCAACACCAATCAACTTATTAGAAAAAACTCTCAAATAAAATAAACATCAAATTCCAGAGAGCTAATCAAAATAATTGAAGCAAACCAATAAGCTCTGAACAAAATTCCAGTGAAAAAACAAGAGCTAAATGCAGTACTAGCAAAAACTAAACACTCACGGAACAATAAGAATGAAAACTAGACTGTTATTGGCAATAAAAATGGAGCGTGTCTCTCCCAAAATAGAAGTGCTAGGATACAACCAAAAGCTACAGCAAAGAAAACAAAACAAACTGAAAGCAAAATAAAATGACGCTCCAGGAATAACACATATCATGTGAAGCAATAAAAATAGTGTGTTGAAATAAACCTGATATTTTTGTTGATGAAGAAGAGGATGTCTGGGCATCCCCAAGCCTTGACGCGTGTACTTCTTGAATATGTCCTGGTGTGACATGGGAATCACGAAGCTTGAGCTTTTGTCCATCCTTCATCTCATTGCATCATTCTTCTCTCCCTACACTTGAAAACTTCCTCCACCTAAAACTTCTCACAATCTTCAATAGCAGCGTTAGTGTAACCAAAATAATAAATGCACTTGGTTCAGTTTCAACACAAGTCTCACGCTCCATTTAAAATTTTAGCTACTGTCACAACTTCTTGTAAAGATCTTCCCCTCAAAAGAACACAAAAAAGAAATAGATTAAGACGCAAGTGCAAATATTGGCAGAAATCTGTCAAAACAGAACAGTCGGTAAAGATGATTTTTTTCAAAAATATTCTGTTGCTCAAATCAAAAGTGGGAAACTAATTAAATTTAGATAACAACCTGGGGGCATGTGTCTATTGTTTTTCAAAGCAATCCGACTTTCTGTATGAGAGATATAATTTTTTTGGTGACAGCCAAGAAACTTGTTTCAGAACAGCAACTTCCCCAAATCGTACTACCTCTCAATTAGAGGTTACTCTTGACACAAAAACGAAATAAAAATGATAAGGAGCGGTTACTATAGAGGTAAAATATTCCAAGACACAAAAAGAAAAAAATAAAATAGAAGAAAACAAAAGGATAACGTAGGAAAAAAATGTGGATTGCCTCCCACAAGCGCTTTTCTTTAACGCCTTTTAGCTAGGCATGAAGAATGAATCAAGTATTATAAATAGAATCATGGCCAAGAAAATTTTAAGTTTCAACCGGAGCATTTTTAATACATTTATGAAAGTTGAACTTTCCTCTAATGGGAGCATAAAGATTTACATAACCATACGTAACATTTATCAAATATCCCACTGATGTAGTGTAGACACACGCTCGTTGGGACCGTAAGGTGTGAAGAGTGCAGCAACAATTTTTCCCTCAGAAAAGAAACCAAGGTTGAATCGACCAGTAGGAGGAAGAAGCACTTCTGAAGTTTGATGTAGCTTGATATGTCTCCAATGTATCTATAATTTCTGATGTTCCATGATGATACTTTGCCAATTGCTACATGTTGTCTCCCTTCTTTATGTCATTTTTATCGATTTTCCGGACTAACCTATTGACAAAATGCCACAGAGCCAGTTCCCTGTTTTTTTCTATTTTTGGTTTCAGAAAAGTTGTTATGGAAATATTCTCGGAATTGTTTAATTCGAAGCCCGGAAGTCTTAGAATTCCCGAAGGTTCCACGGAGTCCCAAAGAGACCCGGAGGGGGGGCCTTAGGGGGCACACCATAGGGTGCCGCCCCCCCCCCCCTTGGCCGTGCCAGGGGGTGGTGTGGGGCCCCCAGGGCTCCACCGCCTTTGCCCTTTCGCCTATTTATTCCCCTCCGAAGGAAAACCCTAGGCACCTGATAAAAAATCCCCGAAAAGTTCCGCAGTCGCCGTCGTCGTCAACCCTAGATCAGGGGGGTTCTGAAGCTGTCTCTCGGCACCCTGCCGGAGAGGAGATCATCACCGGAGGCCTCTTCATCACCATGCCTGCCTCTGGACTGATGCGTGAGTAGTTCATCCTTGGACTACGGGTCCATATCAGTAGCTAGATGGTTGTCTTCTCCTCCTATGCATCAATGTTTAGATCTCGTGAGCTGCCTAACATGATCGAGATTGTTCTTATGTAATTCTATGTGTTGTCTTTGCTGGGATCCGATGAATATTAAACTTATGCCAAGTTCATTATAGTCTTTATTGCATATGTTATTTGTGAGCTTGCATGCTTTCCGTTGTTGGTGGTTGCTCTGGCCAAGTAGTTGCTAGTGACTCCAAGAGGGAATATTTATGCTCGTTAGTTGGGTTCATGCCTCCTTTTCGCCTGTGCTCGAGTGACAGAAACGTGACGGGGGAGGATGTCTTGTTGCCACTAGGGAGAAAACAGCGGTGTGAGTGCCCACGTGCACAATCATTGCTTACATTACACACATTTCTTAATGTAATTATCTGTTGCTTGAAACTTAATACCTAAGGAGGTTCGGATAATAACCTGAGGGTGTATTATTAGTCATAGATGCAGTTGGAATACGGTCTATGTATATTGTTGTAATGCCTGCACTAAATATCATAGTAGTAATCATGTCATGAATGTGCACTATGGTGCAACCTCTATTTGTCAATTGCCTAGCTGTAATTTGTTCACCCAGCATGCTATCTTTTATGGAGAGACACCACTAGTGAACCTATGAAACTCGGTCCATTTTTCTACATTGTTCCTGTTTTCTTTAATTACTGCAAGCATGCACAATTTTCCACACTATACGTCTAATCTTTGTTTTCAGCAAGACAGGTGAAATTGACAACCTCACTGTACCGTTGGGACAAAGTATTTTGGTTGTGTTGTGTGCAGGTTCCGCGTTGTTGCTGACACCGGTGAGGCGCCATCACCACCGTCAGTGGCATCAACCTTCCGAAGATCCTCTTTCTCCTAATGGATTGATATAATTGGTTCTTAACTGAGGGAAATTCTTACCGCTGCAGTCATCACACCCTCCTCTTGGGGTTCCCAACGCACCATCAACATTTGCATCAAAGAATTTACGGCACTGTCGCCGGGGAATCAAAGCCATCAAGAAGCAACCACTCCCTCATCAACTCTGCAAGCAACAAGAATTTCTGGCGCCGTTGCCGGGGAACAAACAAACATATATAAGAAGACTTCCTCCCGCCTCGGTCGCCATTGCCAGTAGCACAACTGAGATGGCAGGGCGCACTACCGGTTCAGCATCAACGTGGAACCTACACAACACAATCAAATCACGTTGCCCTAACGAAGCAGTGAGGTGGTCAATCTCACCGGTTTCGCTGAACACAAAGACGTAAAACGTATGGTGTGGAAAACAATAGGAACAGTATGAGAGCAGTATGAAAGCAATAGGTGTTTTATCAGTATGAGGAAAATTGACCGGAGTCCACAGTTCACTAGTGGTGTCTATCCGTGAAAGATAAATAACATGCGTGGTGAACAAATTACAGCTGGACAATTGACATAAATGAAGGCTGCACCGTAGTGCATATGCAAGACATAAAGATTACTATGTGATTCATGCGGGCATTACAACAAAAAACATAGACCGTCATCCAACTGTATCTATGTCTAATAATCCACCCTCCGAATATCATCCGAACAAACATTGGGTATTAAATTGCTAGCAACAGATTATCATCGTAAGCAAAGTGTGTAATGTAAACAATGTAAACTAGGTAAACACCGTTGTTTTCTCCCTAATGGCAACATCACATCCTCCATCCGTCACGTTTTTATCACTCGAGCACAGATGAAAAGTAGGCGTGAACCCACTATCGAGCATAAATACTCCCTCTTGGAGTTACTAGCATCTACTTGGCCAGAGCATCTACTAATAACGGAGAGCATGCAAGATCATAAATAACATAAGCGTGAAGATAACATGATAGATTGATAATCAGAAGACATAGCATTCAACATTCATCAGATCCCAGCAAACACAACATGTGGCATTACATAAAGATGATCTGATCATGATAGGCAGCTCACAAGATCTAAACATGAGTGGAGAGAACGACCATCTAGCTACTTCTATGGACCCGTAGTTCAGGGATGAACTACTCACGCATCACTTCGGAGGAGGGCATGGTGGTGTAGACCCCTCCGGTGATGATCCCCCCCCCCGGCAGGGTGCCGGGGAGAGCTCCAGAACCCTCCAGATCTCGGGATGACGGTGACAGCGGCCTCGGGTGTTTCTCGCGAAAAAGTGGTCTCCTCCTAGGGTTTATGTCTCGGGGGGATTAAATAGGCGAAAAGGCAGAGGCGGTGGAGGCCTGGGGGCCCCACACCACCCACTGGCGCGGCCAAGGGGGGCGCCGCCCTATGGTGTGGGCCTGAGGCCCCCTCCGGGTCTCTTTGGGACTCCGTGGAACCTTAGGGAATTCTAAGACCTCCGGGCTTTGAATTTTCCAATTCCGAGAATATTTCCAGAACAACTTTTCTGAAACTAAGAACAGCAGAAAACAGGGAACCGACTCTATGGCATCTTGTCAATAGGTTAGTACGGAAAATCGATTAAAAAGGCATAAAGTGTATAAAAAACATGTGGGAAACAATAAGAAAACAACATGGAACATCAGAAATTAAGGATACGTTTATGACGTATCAACATCCCCAAGCTTAGTTCCTACTCGTCCTCGAGTAGGTAAACGATAAAAACACAATTCTGAGGTGACATGCTACCAACATAAACTTGATCATCAATAATGTAAAACCATAAGTAAGCTGAGATCATAGAACTTTAACACAAGCATGATAAATAGAACTTTAATAATAAAGCATAGCAATCACCTTGAATCATGAGAAGTAACTCAAATAAACATCATGAATAACAATGCAACGAAAGATATACGTTTGTTTCAAGTATAGAGAGAACATGTCAAAGTGATATTTCGCTAGTCCTTAAGAGTGGGGCAAAACATAAATGCCAGGACACCTTCAAAGTTCACGAGGAAGACTAGAACAAATAATTAGAGAACAAGCAATAACACATCATGAATCAATTAATAATGTTTCTGGGACAAATGCACATAAAACTCAGAATGGCAAAAACTGCTCTCTCAAATGTGCATAAAGTTAGAAGATGGAGACTCAACATAAAAGTAAAAAAAGGCCCTTCGCCGGGAAGCATGTATCACTCATGTGCTAGAGATTTTATTTTATCAAAAAGAGGTATTGAAAAAAAATTAAGAGAGGTGTATGCTTATGTCAATGAATGGTAAACAGAAAATACAGTATGTCACAAGCCAGCTAGAATTCACAAGAGCGGCTCCCATAGAAGGATGCATCTGGGTAGAAGGTCATTCCTCTTTCTCTTTAGTTTACACAATTATACTTTGACTGATAAATCAGGGGCAAAAATTGTAAGAGAATTTTTGTTATTAATTTGGGGCTGGGCACCCGCTACCAGATCCTCTATCATTGGATAACTGGATGAAGCCACTAGTCCAGGGTGTGAAAGTCCCATCAACAAGTGAGGTAAAGATTCTCTTTATGTCCTCATTAGCTAAAACAGGAGCACAAAACATGAGTAATTTTGAAAGTTTTAAAGGTAACACATCAGAAATTTACTTTGGAGTGGTGGTTAATTACCACATGTAAGTAGGTATGGTGGACACCATGGGAAAACTTTGGTTTTTGGGAGTTGGATGCACGAGTAGAGCTCATACTCAGTACAGGTGGAGGCTAGCAAAAGATTTGGAGCGAAAAATCAAGAGAGCATAAGAGCCATAATCATGCATAGTGACATAAACATTAGTAATCAAAGAATAAGTGTGTCACATCCCAATTTTGGAATACCTGTTAACACAGTTGTTTTGCTAATTGCTTTACTAATAAACCTTGGTTGTGTTTGTTTGTGGTTGTTTAAGTGCAACCAAACAAACTAATTATATAAACTTGCAAACTTAAAAGGATAGCAAAGCAGTGAACTAAAAATATTCAACATATTGTTCCAGGGATAAAAATATTCAACATATTGTTCCAATGACTTTGGCAATATTTTCTAAAGTAAATATCGATCAAAGAGTTTTTTCCAAAAACTATCTTATGAACCTACTACTTGTTGAATATTATTCCAAGACCTAAATTAAGAAAGAGGAAACACTTAATAAAATTTCCCTAAAAGATTATCAGAAAAAGAGGCATTCTTAAATGCTTCACCAAAATATTATCAAATGTTTTTCCAACCTTGCAAGATTAAAAACAAAGGTATTGGAGAGCATTGACTTGCTATCTCTAGTCACATAAATATTTTGGCAAAGCATTGTTAAAGAAAAGCCAAATGCCTTATGAAATAGAAATTCCAATATTTCTAGAAACAGAAAACTAAAACAAGTTACTATTGGAAACTTTATTGAAATGGTCTGAAATTAATACCATTGCTTCCTTATATCAAATAAGGAACACACACAAGAGGAGACCAAAAATTGAATCCATTAAAGCCCTGAAAACATGAGTTTTCTCCACAGCAACAATTGGGATTTTGAACAAGTTTGTTCTACAAACTTTTTCCAGATGCCATGAAATAAATACCACATGCTCTATATCATAAATGAGGATGAAAACCAAAAGGGCACAAGTTTTTGAATAATTTAAGTTGCCAAAAATCCCTGTTTTCTTGACAGCACCTTTTTGAAATTTGAACAAGTTTGTTCTGTGAAGTAACTCAAAATGACTTGAATTTTCTACCACATAAGGAAAACATCAAATAAGGAATTTGTGCCAAAAATTATCATTTTTGGAAGCTCCTAAGTAGGTTAATAAATTCAATGTCCATTTATGTAAGAATTCAAATTTGGACAACTTTGAATTATCAAGTTTATCTAATTGAGCCAATTTTCACATATGTTGTACATCTCAACTAATAAGAATTTTGGGCAAGAGGAATTAAATTTTAGACTTTGTTTGCTTGGTGAAAACAACCTTTTACAGAGAAGACAGGGACCTAGTTGTAAATACCCAGGGGCTAAAATGAAAGATGAGTCATCTCCTACCTCTAGCTCCCTGTAGAGAACAGCACACCTAGGCCATGGCTTCGAAGGGAAGGAACCCTTGGGGATAAAGAGGCCCCCCCATGTGCCTTGTCTCCCCCAGGCCCCCCCTCTATCTCCCCCCCCCCTCGAGCTCTCTCCCTCTGTACAAATAGAGCCCAAACCGAACCCTAGCTTTTTCGGCCGCCGTCGATTCGGCCGATAGAGGGCTTGCCGCCGGCAGCCATGGTCCCCATCGCCTCCACCTAGTCGAGTAGGCCCCGTGTGCGAGAGGAATCGAGGCGGGATGGCGCCAGGAGCCCGCGCCGTCCAATTTCGCCTTCGGGGCCGGCGAGCTCCGGCGAGCCATCCGCGCCGCCTCGAACCTTCTCCGCCCTAGCCGTGCGTCTCCGAGTGTTCACGGTGAGCAAGGGAACCCCCTCCGTCGCTTTTCCCTCTCCCTCTTGCTCTAACGTGGCGCCGTCCTCGGGTCCGGCCGCCGCCGCATTGCCGTCGCCGCTGCTTTCCGGCCGCTTCCGGGAAGCGAGGAAGTGCCTAGGTGGTTACCCGCAACGAGTACTTCGCGTAGAGGTTTAGAAATCGAAAATGACGCTCAGAATCGCTCTTGCAGCTCGCCGGAGACTTCCCGCCGGCGGGATGACATCACGGTGACGCGGCGACGACGTCAGCAGCCCCTTTGACCCCGCGCGCGTGGATGCAGTCAAACTGGCAGGTGGGGCGCGTGATGCCCGCGTGGCTGCCGCGTGGACCTCTGGCCCGCCAGTCAGCGTCTGTGGCTAGATTTAACCGCGGTATCTTTATTTGGCCGGCCCAAGCAGCAGATCTGGCCCAACAATGTTCTTTTTCCAATTTTATTTCTACAGATTGTTGCATGATTGCTTTTGGCCTTAAAAACTAAGCTAAAGGATGAATTTGACCAAACTAATTCACAGTGGTACCTCAACTAAATCTAAACCACCTCCATGTAGATCTACATTTTGATGTATATTTTAAGAATTAAAAATGATTTGGTAACAGGTACCAGAAACACCAAAATGAGCCATTTTTATTTTACAACTCAGAATGAAGTGAGGCCAATTGCATTGGAAAGCCCTTGAAATTTCCTAACAGGATCATTTAACCTCGTTTCCAAATTCATTGTATTTTTTAAATGGCATGCAATTTGGTAAAACACCAGAGAGCACTTTGGTGATTTTTATAAAATTATTAAAAATGATTTTTGATGCAAAACTCAATTGGATGGTCTTGTACATTTAGGATCCAAACCTAGAAGGGTTTAATTTTTAGAGCATCCTAGAAAATTTGGTGGACAGATCTTTGATTTGCTTGTTTCTGCCATTTTGGCATTTTAAGAAATTAAATTGTGATTATGTTTTTGTGTTGTAATATTATTTTCTAGCATGTACAAGTGGTGTGAACTTGTTTTCTAAGTGTTACTTAGTTATTTTTTATCATGTTAGATTGTGTGGACTTGGTGGAGAAGAATAGGATTTATATTAGTAGCATATGTTTATCTCTAGTTTATTACTTGCATATAATTTTTGATTGATTAATTTGTGTGCAAGTGATTGAATTGTTGTGTTGAGTTAGAATCAGTACCATGTTGATAATTATATTTTGTTAGTATCACCTCTGCTAGCTTGCATTTGAGTTGGTATAAAAGCATGAGTAGCTTAATCATTACTATGAGAATGTTATGGAAAAATTCCCTCATGTGTGGAATTTTTGGCATTAATATTTGTGGTTGCATAGCCACATATTTTTGGGTTGTGTTCATAGGACCAGTAGCATTTTGATGATGTTATTATGAGTACTTGACCCCTATAGTTTTCACTTGTGTGAAAACAATAACATGAGTAGCATTACCTTGCTTATTTTTGCACCCTATTATTTTCTACTAGCATTGTTATTGCACTAGGTGCTAGTTTAGGTTTTTGCTAATTTTTGTCAAGTGGACCAGAGGCATTGTGACCTCTTAATGCTTTGATATGCTAGTGGAGCACCCACTGGTTTCATTGCATTTTTGGTGGAAACATTATTTCCCCCACACTGGATGTGTTTCTGTTATATAGTTTTATAACTGATGAGTGCCTAGTATTTTTGCTTTGGGAATTTTTGTGCTAAACAGAAATGGGTATGCTTCTGTTTGTAAGTGGTTATAATAATGTGTGGCTTGCTAGGAAAAATCCATCTTTGGGTTGTTGTTTGATTCCCCTAGTAATGCCCTTTTTTTATTACCACTAGTATAGGAGTTGCCCTGAAAATGGATGACTTGTTTTATCAAATGGGATATTTTTGTTATACAAAGTATATATGTTTTTCACTACTGTTTTTATGACATGAACCCTCTGGTTGTATTTCAATTACTTGATTGAAATGCATCCATTGATTCTTCTTGTTTAAGTAGTACTAGTTTCCTTAGCAGTTTTTGTGTTGAATTATTTTTCCTGCCAACTTGTGTTTGGTAGATATTTGTGTATCCTTGAATGAGGACATGTTTTCATTTCCCATAATGATAACATGGTTCCTTGTTTGCATTTTTAGTACTTTACATATTATGCATGCTTGCATAGCAAACTTTTAGTAGAAACATGTCTATAGGATTCCTCCTTTTTAGCCATTGTTTCTATTGTTCTCACTATGAGAAATTGTGTGTTTTGTGATGAGTCTATTACTTTGTTACATTTGTGTAGGCTCACTGATTTGTAAAGGTAACTTTGCAAATCATGTGTCTTATTTATTCTTGGTGTAAATTTAGGCATAGCAGATTGGACCCTTTTATTTTTGTGGTTGGGTTGACGACCCATTGCCATGATTATTTTTGTGCATGTTTTATACACTTTTAGTAGTCTCACCCTTGTGAAACTAAGTGTATTTTGGGTTTATTAATATCTTGGTATGAGAGTGGCAACTGAATCCATGATATTAAGGTTGTGAGATATGTTCCTCCAACCTTAAGCTGTCTTATTAAATGGCATTTCTGCCAAGTGTGTTTGTTTGATTGTTTGCCTCCATTAATAAATTGTGTGATTTGTTATTATTAGATTTCCTTGCTATATGTATTGTTGTGTATTGTTTCTTGCCTTGATTGGTTCTGAATGTGTGTCCTTTATTCCTTTTACGACGTTAGAAAACGAAGAGGAAGGAAGTGTCGTGAAGATCTGTTTCAAGTTCCAGTCACTCCAAAACCAGGGACACAAGAGATACCAGGCAAGCCATCCTGATTGCTTGCTGATACAATACTTACCATTATCTATCATGCATGTTTTACCTCTGAAGTTTTACAAAAACTTGATTATCAAAACTATTTTTGATGTGGAATTTACTACTATACTATAATATAGGTTACTATCATGCCAGTAGATAAACTTGGTAATACCAAGCCTATAAGCCACCATATGGTATTTATTACCATCAAATATACTAGTCCCTAAGTGGACACCCTAAAATTGTGATTCTACAAAACAAAGGCTTTACGGAAAAACCCGGAGAAAAGGCGGATCCTTGTTCTCCGGAGGAATGTGGAAGTGGTCATTTTTGAGAAAGTGGTGTTTTCAAAAATGACACATAACCTATTCGCTGGACAACCTTTATCGTACTGCCACTTTACCCCAATATGGGTAGGGGCTTGATTAAAAACTTGTTATGGTTAGTATGTGAGCTATCTCAAGTGCTATAGAGGATTGGATCCTCCGAACCGAAGTGTCGCTAGGAGTGAGCAGACGGGACACCTAAAGTGTGGGATTAATTTTCCCTCCGGATGCAGCAGTTGGGTCTCCTGTTTGGGCGGTGTGGGACACGGCTTGCCAGGGAGGGGTAACCCCAATTGAAGAGATAGTCATGTTCTAGCTTGTACATAGTGGATAGTCAAGATAGTTATCTGATGTTCTCATAGGTTGAGGACAGTCCATGGTGTTTCATGGCGGATTCTGGATCTGGTGGAAGTGTGTACACCTCTGCAGAGTAAAACTATTTCGAGATAGCCGCGTCCTCGGATATGGACGGTTGAATGGCCATGTAGCTAGCATTGTGTCAATGTTTTCAAAAAGGAAGTTTTGAAAGGGAATTTTTGGAAAGGATGTATTGAACTTGGGAAGTTCGGAAAGGAATGGAAACTTATACCGTGGAGGTATCGTGGATGATGAAAAGCCAGATGATGTTATACAAAACAAAATGTTTTGCAAAGAAAACCTTTTCTACTCTAAGCAAGAATTTCTGGAAACTGATTCCAAGAAGTTTTGCAAAGAGAAAATATTCTTTAACAAAGTTTTACAAAAACTCTTGTACATGGGATATCTACAAGAGAAATAAAACTATATTATTTTCTTCTGAAGTATCTTCTCCAACGAAGATACAGATTAAACTGACTGCAACTGTGGTGTCATCATATATGAACACCATTGATAGTGAACCATATTTATAGCCTACCTATTCCACCATATAAGCATATTTGCATGTTGGTAAGTGACATGATGGATGTCTTGCTGAGTACATTCAAATGTACTCATTATGGTTTCGCCCCTGGTATCTACTTATCAGATTTGGAGAAGGAGTCTCCGAAGGAGATCTATGAAGAGAAGTACGGAGTTGACGGCTTTGCGAACTAGGATCGTCTCCGGGTCAGCAGCCTGTAGGTTAAGGCGTGACTTGGGCTCAACTACGTTGTGTTTTGATTGTCTTCCGCTGTGTTTGTTAAGTAGCCTGCCCTTTGTGGCAGCTGTGCTAGACTTGATCGTGTGATCATTTTTGTAATACCTTTATGTATTCGTGTAATGGATGATGTATATCTGTGTGCCAACTGTGTATGTTGTTCACGACTGATCTTTCTGGGATCGTGAATGTATGCATACGTAGGGTTTCAGACTGCCGGTTTGGGGTCCTTACAGTTCTGCTAGGAGCCGCTACCGATTGATCGATTGAGAGTCGGACTCCAATCGTGTCCAAGTCGCCATGAGCCTGCAGGGTCGCACACTTAAGAGCGTGAGCAAGTCGGGTTGGACCCGAACAAGAAATGGACTGAGTTAGTGAGTTGGACTCACAGAGGGAATGGGCCACAAGCGTTGTGAAGCCCACTCCCACTCGCTATATAAAGAGGGGCGCAGGTTGCCTAGCGGGCACGTTATTCGACTACCATGCGTTGGGAACCCTAGCCCGACTCAGTCCAGCCGTCGCACCGGACCTAGCAGTCCGCCGTCGGAGCTCCTACTCACACGTGTGGCTACCGGCAGAGGTGTTGTACGTTCAGCACTTCGACGATCGCGGGATTGGATCGGCTGGATCGGATCATGGGACCAGACTGCATCGACGTGCTTCATCGATAATCCGCAGCCGCGCGTCTAGTGGTAATCCTCGTGGCCTTCTACCTCGGCTAGATCTTGGAAAGTACCGCGTAGAAAAGTTTTCGTTTATCTCTACGCGTTCCAACAGTGGTATCAGAGCGGTAGCTTCTGGTTTTAGGTCCGAGATCCGCACATATGTGATATGTAGTTAGCGTCACGTTGGATCTAATTGCTGTTTTGGTGGTCGTTCTACAAGATAGATCGGTTTTGTACAAGGTTGGTTGGATCAATCGTACTCGGGGTTAATGGATGATCTGGTTTCCGTGATCATACTGCTAAGGTTGTGGAACAACTTACCCCTACCGGTCGGTTTCCGCCATCGGGGTATACAGTGACACATAAATCCAGGTGCGGTAATCGAAGATCAAAGAGTTTGATCGAATCGGAATACGGATCAGATTTGGGTAAAATCGTTTTATCCGATGAAGAAATCCATGTTCGGAATGCAGATGAGATCTGCGTTTTCCAAAATCGTCGGCTTCGCCCTGTCGTAGCGCCTTAGATGTCATTACGAGTTTCCCAATGCCGGTAGATATCATGTCTATGCATAACTTGTTTTTGCAGGAAGTTGTGAATGGTATGGCTTATGTGCATGTGATGTGTGTAATCCATACGTGATCTGCGTATCATGTTTTTTGTCAGCCGGCTGGATCCTAGGTACTGTCATTTTATTGTATAACGGCCTGCGTGTCGGATTCTCTATGTAATTTTTATTTACTAGCTAGTGTAGCTTGTTGGAGAACCCGGATGACATGCAATTTGATGTACAAGTCGGCTACATGAAGTAAGATGGCACGTGACAAGAGTTGGCACGAGCGACTTACAAGCTTTGTGGAGATGGAGATCACCATGAAGAGAGCCATACCATTTCACATTATAATTACTTTATTTGTGTTATTGTTATGTCTATTTTTACCTCTATTTAGATAGTTGGTAGCTTTTTAATCCCTCAAAGAAGGTCTAGTCGGTCGCCCCGCCAGTGCTGCACCATCACAAGTCGGACATTCTTGGTAGTGGGCTCATAAAATTGAGGTGCTACCAATTCTTTCCGATTAGGTGGGTTTGAGTCGGACTCTTACAGCGAAAGCACTTGGTAAGCTAGACGAATCCATTACAACGGTTGTGGGGCTCGGGGCGATGTAGGTTGGGAGCCGGGGCATGTGATGCCACCCGACTAATAGGAGTCGTATTGGATACGATTGGCAAGGTGTTGCCTACTTAGATCACTTGACGGCTAGCGGTGATGCTAAAGCTCACTAGTCGGTTTGCTTATTTAGGATCTTGAATCACTTAGAAACCATCGGAGGGGTGTTGGTTCTAGTGGGAGCATGAGTATAAAAGCGTTTAATATGCCTGCTCTTTTATGAATATATGTCTTAAGTGTTTTGCATATTTTCTGTTGTAGATCCATGGCACCTAGCGTTGAGGTCAATCCTAGAGAAAGATAAGGTTAATGTAACTAATTTCACCAACTGGCACCGTAATCTGAGGATAGTCCTCAAGCATGACAAGAAAGAACATGTTCTAGAAACTCCACTTCCAGATGAGCCTGATGATGATGCGACTATCGCTGTCATGAATGCCTACCGTAAGACTAGAGATGAGTCTATGGAAATTAGCTGTCTTATGCTTGCACACATGAAACCGGACTTGCAGCAGCAGTTCGAGAATGTTGAGGCCTACGATATGATCGAAAGCCTCAAAAGTATGTTCCAGGCTCAGGAAAAGACCGAGAGGTATCAAGTCTCTCAAGCTTTGCTAGGATTTAAGCTCAAAGACGGCGATCCACTGAGTCCGCATGTAATCAAGATAACTGGTTACGTGCAGTCTCTGGATAGGATGGGCTTCTCCATTAACGAAGAGTTCACTACTGATATAATTCTGAACTCTCTTCCTAGTGCGTATGATCCGTTCATTTTGAACTACCACATGCATGGTATGGATAAGAAGATCACTTAATTACATGGGATGCTCAAAACGACAGATGCTGGTCTCAAGAAAGGCGCCAGTCAAGTGTTGATGGTGCAGAATAAGGCTAAGTTCAAGAAGAGTTCTTGGACTAAGAAGAAGAAGGATAAGTCAGGAGGCAACGCCCATGGCCCTGTCTAGAGAGCTTCCTCAAAGACTAAGACATCTCTTACAGCCGGAGCCAATTGCTTCTATTGCAAGAAGGATGGCCACTGGAAGAGGAACTGCACCAAGTATTTGGCTGACAGAGCCAAGAGTGAAGGTGTGACTTCCAACTCAGGTATGCTTGTATGCAATGTTATAGACATTTATCTTGCTGATGCACCTAATAGTTCTTGGGTATATGATACCGGATCAGTTATTCACATATGGAACTCGTTGCAGGGACTGGTAAGAACTAGGAGCGTGGCAAGAGGAGAGGTTGATATTCGTGTCGGCAACAAGGCGAGAGTCGCTGCGTTGGAAGTCGGCACGATGCAACTTCATTTACCTTCAGGATTTTGAATGGAGCTGAATAATTGTTATTATGTTCCAGTGCTTAGTCGAAACATTATTTCCGCCTCATGTAATAATGGTTGTTCTTTATATTTGAAAGATATGTTTCATGGCTTTGCACCTGTTCAGGACGGGTTATTTATTTTGAATCTTGATAGTGAACCGGTCTATAACATAAATGTGAAAATGTTGAAACCAAATGATCTGAATATGACTTACTTTTGGCACTGTCGGCTTGGTTATATAAGTTGGAAGCGCATGAAGAAGCTCCATGATGATGGACTTCTAACTTCGTTCGACTTAGAGTCATTCGAGACATGCGAATCATGCCTACTAGGCAAAATGACCAAGACACCTTTTGCAAGGATTTGTGAAAGGGCGTCTGACTTGTTGGAATTAATACATAGTGATGTATGTGGTCCAATGAGCACGACAACCAGAGGTGGTTATGAGTACTTCATTACCTTCACTGATGATTTGAGTAGGTATGGATATATCTATTTAATGAAACACAAGTCGGAAGCCTTTGAGAAATTCAAGGAATTCCAGAATGAGGTACAAAATCAACTCGGCAAAAAAATAAAGTTTCTACGATCGGACCGTGGAGGCGAGTACATGAGCCATGAGTTTGATGACCATCTAAAGAGTTGTGGAATAGTTCCTCAACTCACTCCGCCAAGTACACCACAGAGGAACGGTGTATCGAAACGGAGAAATAAGACCTTGTTGGACATGGTACGATCAATGATGAGTCGGACAGATCTACCTTTATCATTTTGGGGTTATTGTCTAGAAACTGCAGCGTTCACACTAAACAGAGTACCATCAAAGTCAGTAGAGAAGACACCGCATGAGATGTGGACTGGCAAAAGGCCAAGTTTGTCTTTTCTTAAGATTTGGGGTTGTGTAACAGCCCTACTTTGTAATAAAGTTGCGTTGTGTGTTGTGTACATGGCATACATGCATGGAAAACATTGCTAAAAAATTGCATTTGAAAATAACAAGGGAAATGACAAAAATCACTTAAACAAGCAACCCACAAAGTTTTTCTACCAAGTTTTTCAAAATGATCAAACTAAGGAATGGTTTTGTTGGAAATTTGAAGAGGTTTTCAAAACTTATTTTGGTGCAATTTTTGCTTCACAAAAAGGCCCTCAAAACCAGCTTTTGGGTCCTGTTTTTAAAAGAGAAGTACCAACTTGTAGTTTCTTTCTCTCTCAGGGTTTTTTTGCAATTGTTGCTTTGTCTTCTTCGTTGAGACACAGAAGCACCTGCATGGCTGCTGTGGACGTCGCCGTTGCCACGTCCATGCCTCATCGACAGCACCCGGATAATCCACAGGAGGCGACCCCAAGTGAACGGCCGCACTCTCTCGCTCCCTCTCCTCTAGCTCTCGCTCGCTAGCTGCTGAGTCGAGCGGAACCCTAGCCTCGCCGGCCTTCCTTGCCGCCGGTGTTCGGAGCTCCCCCGCGCCACCTCGACCAACTCCAACGGTTCCCCGTCTCCTCCTCGTCCTCCCCAGCAAGTGAATCGAGCGGAGGTGGCCGGAGCCGGCCGCGCCATCGCCGTCTTCCCCACGGCCGGCGGAGAAGTCCGCCGTCGATTCGTCGCCGCCGTTGCTCCCCTGACCTCCCCGACACCGCCATCACCTTCCTGGTGATCTCACGCACCTCCAGGTGCTCTCCCTTGCCTCCCTCCTCCTCTGGTTCCTCCTCTCGCCACGCACCGCCGGCCGCCGCCGCGGTTGATGCTCGCCGGAGCAACTCCGGCGAGCCGGTACCACCCCTAGGATCCCCTCCACCTCCTCTAGCTCGCTGTGTATTTTGATTTGAGTTTGGCGCGCGAAATTGATCGATTGCTTGATCGGCAGAGGAGTTTGTTCCTCGGGTGATGTCACTGTGACGTCATTGTGACGTCACAAATCCTTTTTTTTAATTTACAGAAAATTGAATTAAGATGAATAATTAATATCTCCTTTTTGGTAACTCAGAAAAATATGAAAAATACATGGTTGAGTTCAGAAAAATAATTCCAACCCAAATATGTCACTTTCATACATGTTTGACAAACTTTATTTTTGAGCATTATTTAAAGGCAATTAAATCAACTAAAATAAAGAAAATAAGATTTTAATCAATAGAATCAGAAAAATACAAGTTATATACCAAAATGCTCAAAATGATAAATGCAATCCACTTATGATGTTTTTAAACCTATTTGAGCTATTAAATTTGCACTCACTTTTAGTATTGCCCGAATTGCCCTCCGGGGTCTATTTCGGGACTGTTTTCCGATAAAATGCTTAACCATCATATGAACCGTAGCAAACCCTCGAACTTGTTTAGGTATTTCATTCAAGTGCATTAACTTTGTCATGCATACATATTGTGCATTGCATCGATGCCATGTGTTGATTGTTTCTTCCCCGGTTTCTGCTTCTTATCGGTAGAACGCTGCCCGAAGAGAAGATCAACATCTACAGTGGCGAATACTTGATCTTAACCGACAAGTCAAGCACTTATCCAGAAGATATATCTATTTGGTTTTCTTTTAAGCAAGGCAAGCATAACCTCTTATCTGCTCATATATGCTTTCGAACAACATTTGAATCTCGTACTTTGCATTCGATTCCAAACTAGTTGATGCTAGTAGATATAGTTCACCTATATGCTGCATTGCCTCAATATCCTAATCCACTGCTCCTAGCCGCCATAGTTTTACTTGTGCGCATCGCTAGAGCCTCATATATGCTTCGCTTAGTCATACATGTTTGTTACCTCTGCTCCATCCGGTTGATGAATCAGAGCTGCGATAACCTAGTATGATATGATGACGTGGTGAGATGAGCTTTGTGTGGATAACTTGACTAAGGCTGGTATGGGAGGTCACTTGGGAAGTGGTTGTTCGTCCTATACTCGCCAACCCTAGGATTACGGTCTCGAGCGGAAGCCAAGACTGAGCGTGCAACCACACGCGGGGTCTAAGTAACCGCGCTCGACCAACTAACTTGTTTGGCCAGATCCATGAGTCACGTAGTTTGAGATTTCCGTTCGGCACCACAATAAAACCTTTTAAACGGTTTTGAAAACAAAATGCTTCGCTAGGGCGTGATCGGGGCCAAGTGATGGACGTACACGGATCTTGACCCCGCCTCACAGAGACAGGTGCCGTCAGGAGGATGGCCAACTCCCTGTTGACGGGGTGGCCCTGTCTTGGGTTGACTCATGGATAGGGTCGGGTAAGGTAAAGGTCGTGGCCAACCACCCTCTGCCGCGTTCCCTTGGGAAGAGCGTTACCGCGTGGCGTTAAGAGTCGGTTGGTACGTGTGGGTAAGGTGTACATCCCTGCAGGGCAATCTTTTCGAAAAGCCGTGTCCACGGTTATGGACGATTTGGTGAAGGCAAAGACCATAGATAACCTGGACGTGGCGTAAAATATGTTGACAAAGCATGGAGGTAATGTTAGAAGGATGCCTCCTCGGAGATGCCGAGAGGGGTGATCCTCGTAGCATGTGAGATGCTGGGAATTGATGTTGGTGGATTCAAAAGATGATGATTACAGTAGTGAGCTTCTCATCTGTTTTGAAAACATTCTGTAAGACGTGCTATTCTTCCTCGACTTGGAAAACAAACATTGCTTTACGCAAAACAGCCTTCATAAAACCCTTTATGAAACTAGCAGATATATAATAGGTTAACTAAGTCTTGTTGAGTACCTCCAGTACTCAGGTTTGCTTAAATTTGGTTCAGGTGAAGGTCTCACATCAGTGGTGTTTCAGCGTGGACATCGACGAGTAGTTTTGGGGTTTCCAGGTAGCAGCCTGGAATCTATGGGCTGGGACGTCGCCTTATGTTGCGGCCTCTTAGGCCTTTTTGGTTCTTGTTGATTGGCCGTTGTCTGATGTAATGTTGGGTCGTGTGACCTCTGCCTGTAAGCTATACTCTAGTATCACCTGTTTAATAAAGCTTCATGTTTAGAGTACTGCTTTGATCGGTTGTTGGTTTTGAGCTCATTGTTATACAGTTTTGGCTATGCCTGCATAGTTGTCGCAGTCGAGGGGTTGTGGAGCCGATGATCCATGTCCGAGCCTGCCTGTCGATTTGATCGGCCTGGGGTGAGGTAACCCCAGTAACCCTCGATTGTTGTTGCACTTTCTGGACACATAGCAGCTCTGTATAACTTTGGTCCCGTTTCCTTCAGTTTCATTCGATTCGTGGACGCTTTGATGTGCATAGTTGGTTATGACTAGCATGGATACAAGGAGTAGTGGACTGGGGATCCGGACTACGTGCCGATGAATCCAGTCTGCCTGCCGTTGTTTGTTGCGGCCAGGGCTAGTAACCCTGAAACCCTTGTGAGTCCATGGCTAGGAGCACATAACAGTATGTATGTCTCTGAGTCCGGGGTCGTGACAAGTCATGGTATCAGAGCAGGACTGCCTGTAGGAAACCCTTTGCTATTGGTCGATGTTGAGTCTAGTGTTTGCGAAAACTATTTTGAACTTGCAAATGAGTTGTGAAAACCTTCTTAGGAACTCCTTTTACTCCTTCTCTGGTGTCACTTCAACTCTGAGTCATCTTATCTCTTTTGATTTGAAAAAGGTGTTCCTCTCTTCTGTTACCTTCAAAACTAGGATCAAAACCGTTGGGTGTTTTCTTTCCGGTACTTCGTGTCAGGTTGCTAACCTCTCAAGTTTTGACTAACTCAAGTCATCCGAGCTATCAATTCCACATCCGGGGTTGCGTCTCTGTGTGATTCCCCGGTTGTTCGTTTATGTGATATGGCTTGTTTCCTTCACATAATGTCCTATATCTTGCCTCCGTTGAACTATCATGTACCATTCCGTTGTTTTCTCCTTTCATGAATGTGTTATTCATGGTTCCTTTCCTTTTTACTCAGGATGTCCGGTGGTACTCGTAGACGTCGTGGACGTAATCCTCCTCAGGCAGAAGTTCCGCCTTCTCCCACAATGGCGCAGGTTCTGCAGAATATCGAGACCAACCGCCTGAGAAGTGAACATCTTCTTGAACGTGTGGCGCAGAATACTGATCGTTGCGCTGAAGGTGTTACACTTGGGAGTTTCCTCAAAGCTCAACCTCCTACCTTTTCTGATTCCAAAGAGCCTCTGGATGCTGATGACTGGCTCCGTACAATTGAGCGCAAGTTTGTTGCTCTCCATGTCCAAGATAATGACCATGTGAACTTCGCCACCTACAAGCTAGAAGGTGCTGCTGGTGCTTGGTGGGAAGGTTTCTTGGCGTTGCAGGCGCCAGTACATGAGGTCACCTGGGCAGAGTTCTGTACCGCGTTCCGTGATGCTTATATTCCAAAGGCAGTCATGGACTTTAAAAGGAAGGAATTCCTTGATCTCACTCAGGGCAACATGAGTGTTGAACCTTACGGACGTGAATTCATCCGTTTGGCTCGCTATGCTCCTCGTGATGTCAGAAATGATGAGGACAAGCAGGAACTGTTCCGGAAGGGTCTGAACCCAACCCTCCGTTATGAGTTGCTTCCTTTCAAATTCCAGAGTTTCCAGGAGTTGTACAATCAGGCTATTACCCTTGAATATGGCAGAAAGGAGATGGAGATTGCTGTAAAACGGGATGCTGATAATTCTTGTGCAACTTCCTCTGGCTCCAAGAAGCGCCGTGTGTTCATACCATACAGTGCTATTCCTAGAGCCCCGTTTGCACCCAGTTATGAGGGACACGTTCCTCATCCGCCTCCGTCAGTTGCTAAACCACCTGATCTTATGTGTTTCAAGTCTGGTCAGCCGGGTCATCTTTCTCGAGAGTGTCTTCAGAAGAAAATTGGTCGTGGAGTTCCTCCGCCAAAGAAAAATGTGAAGAACACTGGTACAATACATGCTTGTTGAACACATGTTACACTTGAGAAGGCTCAAAATGATCCAAGCATTCTCTGGAGTACAATTCGAGTAAATTCCATTCTGGCTACAGCGTTGTTTGACTCTGGAGCATCCCATACCTTCATGTCAGAGAAGTTCGCTAAAATGCATGGGATACCTTTCCAGAAGGTGTCCAAGTCTTTGGTGGTCCAGTCCCTAGGGCTTAATTGGCGAACCACGATGGTTACCCCAGAGCTCATGATCGATATTGGGTATCGGTGGTTCCCTACCACCTTCTATGCCTTAAAGTCAACTGACATTGATGTCATTCTAGGCATGGATTGGCTCAAAAAGTTTGGAGCTGTAATTGACTGCGCAGACAAGTCCATCGTTTTGACAGATCCTTCTGGTGCTAGTGTGAAATGTTGGACGTGTGCAGATCTAGCTCCATCAGCATGCCATCAACTTTCACCTGAATCACAACTATACTCTATGCAAGCTGACTACCCTCCTGAAATTCATGAGTTGCCAGTAGTCAGCGAGTTCCCTGATGTGTTCCCTGAAGAGTTGCCTGGCATGCCACCTGATCGAAGTGTGGAATTTGTCATCGAGCTGGTCCCTGGCACCGCTCCTATGTCAAAAAGACCTTATCGTATGGCCCCAGAAGAGTTGGCTGAATTGAAGCGACAAATAGAGGAGTTAGAAGAAAAAGGTTTCATCCAACCTAGTACATCTTCTTGGGGTTGTCCGACAATCTTTGTTAAGAAGCGAGATACAAATGTTCCGCGTCTTGTTGTTGATTATCGGCCGCTGAATGCAGTGACCATCAAAAACAAGTATCCTCTTCCAAGAATCAACGACCTGTTTGATCAGTTATCTGGTGCAGCTGTCTTCTCTAAGATGGACCTACGATCAGGATACCATCAAATAAAGATCAGAAAAGAGGACATCCCTAAAACGGCTTTCACTACTCGTTATGATCTTTATGAGTACACCGTTATGTCCTTTGGTCTTACCAATGCTCCAGCTACATTTATGAGGCTTATGAACTCGGTATTCATGGAGTATCTCGACAAGTTCGTCGTGGTCTACATCGATGATATCTTGGTCTATTCCAAAACCGAAGATGAACATGCCGAACACTTGCGTTTGGTGTTATCCAAGCTCCGTGAGCACAAGTTGTATGCCAAGTTCTCCAAATGTGAGTTCTGGTTGAAAGAGCTCATCTATCTCGGACACGTGGTGTCTGCCGAAGGTGTTGCCGTGATTCCAGACAAGGTCCAAACCATTCTGGATTGGGAAGCACCTAAATCAGTCAAGGATGTTCGGAGTTTTCTCGAGATGGCAGGTTATTACCGTCGATTCATTGAGAATTTCTCCAAAATTGCTAAACCTATGACTGAACTTCTGAAGAAGGGCAAGAAGTTTGAGTGGTCAGAAAAGGCAGAAGAGAGTTTCCAAACTCTGAAAACTAAACTGACTACCGCTCCTGTGCTTGCTCTTCCTGATACGAGCAAGGACTTCGTTATTTTCTGTGATGACTCGCAACAAGGACTCGGTTGTGTGTTAATGCAAGAGGGTCATGTGGTGGCCTATGGTTCTCGTCAGTTGAAACCACATGAGCACAACTACCCAACTCATGACCTCGAGCTAGCAGCCGTGGTCCATGCTCTCAAGCAGTGGCGTCATTACCTTCTTGGTAACCGTTGTGAGCTATATTCAGATCATCAAAGTCTGAAATATCTATTCACCCAACCGGATCTGAATCTCAGACAAAGAAGATGGTTGGAAATAATCAAGGACTTTGATTTGGGTCTCAACTATCAACCCGGCAAGGCCAACGTCGTGGCTGACGCGCTAAGTCGGAAGTCCTACTGTAACAACTTGATGATACAGCAAGCTCAACCTTCTCTTCATGAGGAGTTTTCCAAGCTCAACCTTGAAATTGTTCCCTCTGGGTACCTAGCTAACCTGGAAATAAAACCTTCTCTGGCGGATCAAATCAAAGAGGCCCAGAAGCATAATGTGGGCATTGCCAAGATCAAGAAAAACATTGCTAGCGGAGTTGCTAAGTGTTTCTCGGTTGATGATCAAGGCATTGTCTATTTCAACAACCGTCTGGTTGTGCCAAAGAAGCGAAGTCTGAGAAATGTAATACTTCAAGAGGCTCATGATACACCTCTTTCCATCCATCCTGGTAGTACGAAGATGTATCAGGACCTACGTCCAAAGTTCTGGTGGACCCGGATGAAGCGAGAAATCGCTCAGTATGTTGCTGAATGCGACATCTGCCGTCGTGTGAAGTCTGAACATCAAAGACCAGCCGGTGTTCTTCAACCTCTACCGATTCCTGAATGGAAATGGGATGAAATTGGTATGGACTTCATTACTGGTTTTCCCAATACCAAAAAGGGTCACAATGCTATTTGGGGTAGTGGTTGATCGACTGTCTAAGGTTGCTCACTTTCTTGCTATTCGAGACGGTATCAACACTATTCGAGAAGATCAACATCTACAGTGGCGAATACTTGATCTTAACCGACAAGTCAAGCACTTATCCAGAAGATATATCTATTTGGTTTTCTTTTAAGCAAGGCAAGCATAACCTCTTATCTGCTCATATATGCTTTCGAACAACATTTGAATCTCGTACTTTGCATTCGATTCCAAACTAGTTGATGCTAGTAGATATAGTTCACCTATATGCTGCATTGCCTCAATATCCTGATCCACTGCTCCTAGCCGCCATAGTTTTGCTTGTGCGCATCGCCAGAGCCTCATATATGCTTCGCTTAGTCATACATGTTTGTTACCTCTGCTCCATCCGGTTGATGAATCAGAGCTGCGATAACCTAGTATGATATGATGACGTGGTGAGATGAGCTTTGTGTGGATAACTTGACTAAGGATGGTATGGGAGGCCACTTGGGAAGTGGTTGTTCGTCCTATACTCGCCAACCCTAGGATTACGGTCTCGAGCGGAAGCCAAGACTGAGCGTGCAACCACACGCGGGGTCTAAGTAACCGCGCTCGACCAACTAACTTGTTTGGCCAGATCCATGAGTCATGTAGTTTGAGATTTCCGTTCGGCACCGCAATAAAACCTTTTAAACGGTTTTGAAAACAAAATGCTCCGCTGGGGCGTGACCGGGGCCAAGTGATGGACGTACACGGATCATGACCCCGCCTCACAGAGACAGGTGCCGTCAGGAGGATGGCCAACTCCCTGTTGACGGGGTGGCCCTGTCTTGGGTTGACTCATGGATAGGGTCGGGTAAGGTAAAGGTCGTGGCCAACCACCCTCTGCCGCGCTCCCTTGGGAAGAGCGTTACCGCGTGGCGTTAAGAGTCGGTTGGTACGTGTGGGTCAAGTGTACATCGCTGCAGGGCAATCTTTTCGAAAAGCTGTGTCCACGGTTATGGACGATTTGGTGAAGGCAAAGACCATAGATAACCTGAACGTGGCGTAAAATATGTTGACAAAGCATGGAGGTAATGTTAGAAGGATGCCTCCTCGGAGATGCCGAGAGGGGTGATCCTCGTAGCATGTGAGATGCTGGGAATTGATGTTGGTGGATTCAAAAGATGATGATTACAGTAGTGAGCTTCTCATCTGTTTTGAAAACATTCTGTAAGACGTGCTATTCTTCCTCGACTTGGAAAACAAACATTGCTTTACGCAAAACAGCCTTCATAAAACCCTCTATGAAACTAGCAGATATATAATAGGTTAACTAAGTCTTGTTGAGTACCTCCAGTACTCAGGTTTGCTTAAATTTGGTTCAGGTGAAGGTCTCACATCAGTGGTGTTTCAGCGTGGACATCGACGAGTAGTTTTGGGGTTTCCAGGTAGCAGCCTGGAATCTATGGGCTGGGACGTCACCTTATGTTGCGGCCTCTTAGGCCTTTTTGGTTCTTGTTGATTAGCAACATAATTTGCCTTCCGTTGTCTGATGTAATGTTGGGTCGTGTGACCTCTGCCTGTAAGCTATACTCTAGTATCACCTGTTTAATAAAGCTTCATGTTTAGAGTACTGCTTTCATCGGTTGTTGGTTTCGAGCTCATTGTTATACAGTTTTGGCTATGCCTGCATAGTTGTCGCAGTCGAGGGGTTGTGGAGCCGATGATCCATGTCCGAGCCTGCCTGTCGATTTGATCGGCCTGGGGCGAGGTAACCCCAGTAACCCTCGATTGTTGTTGCACTTTCTGGACACATAGCAGCTCTGTATAACTTTGGTCCCGTTTCCTTCAGTTTCATTCGATTCATGGACGCTTTGATATGCATAGTTGGTTATGACTAGCATGGATACAAGGAGTAGTGGACTGGGGATCCGGACTACGTGCCGATGAATCCAGTCTGCCTGCCATTGTTTGTTGCGGCCAGGGCTGGTAACCCTGAAACCCTTGTGAGTCCATGGCTAGGAGCACATAACAGTATGTATATCTCTGAGTCCGGGGTCGTGACAGGTTGTGAAGCATTTGTCAAGCGACTACAGTCGGACAAGCTCACACCCAAGTCGGATAAGTGTATTTTCGTGGGGTATCCGAGGGAAACCTTGGGGTACTACTTCTACAACCAGGAAGAGGGAAAAGTGTTTGTCGCTCGGAATGGTGTCTTCCTTGAGAAAGAGTTTCTCAGTCGGGGAGTCAGTGGGAGCACAGTGCAACTCGAAGAAATTCGAGAGGAACCGGCTAGGGGCGAGTCGGCAAGGGCCTTGGAGGCTGAGCCAGTCGTGGTACCTACGCCGGTAACAGCACCTGAACCACGAAGATCTGCCAGATTACAAAATGCACGTGATGTTTTACTGTTAGACAGTAATGAGCCGGCAACTTATTTGGAAGCGATGGTGGGATCTTATTCCGAGTCATGGCTTGGAGCCATGAGATCCGAGTTAAAGTCCATGGATGAAAACCAAGTTTAGAATTTGGTTGATCTGCCTGACGGTGCAAGACCCGTCGAGTGCAAATGGGTGTTTAGGAAGAAAACTGATATGGATTAAAATATTTCCGTCTATAAAGCATGAATTGTCACGAAGGGGTTCCGACAGGTTCAAGGAGTTGACTAGGACGAGACCTTCTTGCCAGTAGTGATGCTTAAATCAGTTCGGATCATGTTAGCCATAGCAGCCTATTTCGACTATGAGATATGGCAAATGGATGTCAAGACGGCTTTCCTTAATGGAAATTTAACTGAGGATGTGTATATGATACAGCCCAAAGGTTTTGTCGATCCGGCTAACACTGACAAGGTATGCAAACTTCAGAAATCCATTTATGGGTTGAAGCAAGCGTCTCGGAGTTGGAACATTCGCTTTGATGAGGTAGTCAAATCGTTTGACTTCATCAAGAGGGATCATGATTCTTGTTTATACAAGAAGTTTAGTGGGAGCAAAGTAAATTTTCTAATCTTATATGTGCGACATATTATTGATGGGAAATGATGTCATGATGTTGCAAGAAACTAAAGAATCATTAGAAAGGAGTTTCTCAATGAAGGATTTGGGTGTGGCAACTTACATATTGGGAATCAGGATCTATAGAGATAGATCAAGGCGGCTCATTGGATTGAGTCAGAGTAAATATCTGGACAAAGTATTGAAGAAATTCAACATGGAAGAGTCTAAAAAGGGGTTCTTACCGATGTCCCATGGTGTAAAACTTAGCAAGACTCAGTGTCCTTCGACGACTGATGATCGAAGTCGGATGAGTGTGATCACGTATGCTTCGGCAATCAGATCCATCATGTATGCCATGATTTGTACTAGGCCATATGTTTCCTATGCTCTAAGTGTAACGATCAGATACCAGGCTGACCCTGGCGAATCCCACTGGGCAGCGGTTAAAAACATCCTTAACTACTTGAGAAGGACTAAGAAAATGTTCCTAGTTTATAGAGGTGATGAGGAATTCAGTGTAAAGGGTTACACGGATGCGATTTATCTCACCGACTCAGATGATTCTCGTTCGCAATCTGGATACGTGTTCGTAATGAACGGAGGAGCTGTGAGCTGGAAGAGTTCCAAGCAAGATACGGTGTCTGCATCGACAACAGAGGCTGAGTATATTGCTGCCTTGGAGGCTGCAAAAAAAGTTGTTTGGATCAGGAACCTCCTGATAGATCTTGATGTGGTTCAGGGAGCGTCCAAGCCATTGGACGTATATTGTGACAATAATGGTGCTATCGCACAAGCCAAGGAACCTAGACAACACCAGAAGAACAAACATATACTCATGTGTTACCACCTCATTCGCCAGTTTGTCGAACAAGGTGATATCAAGTTATGCAAAGTACACACAGATGCAAACATTGCAGATCCGTTGACAAAGGCGCTACCACAGCCAAAACATGAGGCGCACATGAGAGGTATGAGCATTCGATGCCTAGGCATATGATGTGAGGATGATTGACTCTAGTGCAAGTGGGAGACTGTTGGGAATATGCCCTGGAGGCAATCATGTATGATGTAATTCCCAGTGTATTCATATATTTATTAAGTCATCCTTGTTTGGAACATCTGATACATGTCATTGAATATGTGATTCGATTGTGGAACTATGTATTCATGTTGTTCATACTAGATTGTCTTCTGTCATTAAGGTTGTGCTGGACAAATGCACTAGACTAATGTGAGTGTTGGCTGATGACTCGGTTCCACTTGTCATGGGCATGGTGATGCCATTCCAACGTTCACGGACTTGGCTAAAGAGTTTAACAAGTCAGACTGACCCATATTGAGATGCAACGAGTAAGTCGTCATTTGCATGTCTCAATCAATGTAATCCTTAGACCTGAGGTTGTCGCACAATCCGAGTTGTGGATCACCGACTTAGGTTCTGTCAAACGCTGTTCCATGACAAGGCAGCTATAAAGGCAGAGTTCGGGTCGAATGAGCAACAAGCTGCGTGATGTGGATAATCAAGATGGGATTTTGCCCCTCCGAATGGAGAGATATTCTCTGGGCCCTCTCGAGTGATATGATTCCAGAAGCATGGCTATGCGCGACTCGGTTAAGTGTTAATTGAGTCTGTTGACTAAGAGTTCGTCAGATGAATCATATATCACGGACCGAGAAGAGAGTTGAGCTATTAAGGGATGACGATAAATCGCCTATAGTTCGACAAGGTATATCATGAGGCAAAAGGGACTCAGATGAAAGTCACATTGAAAGGTACGTCGTCATGACTCTATGACACTTGGGAGTCGGCACGTTCTGCTAGGAGCCGCTACCGATTGATCGATTGGGAGTCGGACTCCAATCGTGTCCAAGTCGCCATGATCCTGCAGGGTCGCACACTTAAGAGCGTGAGCAAGTCGGGTTGGACCCGAACCATAAATGGACTGAGTTAGTGAGTTGGACTCATAGAGGGAATGGGCCACAAGCGTTGTGAAGCCCACTCCCACTCGCTATATAAAGAGGGGCGCAGGTTGCCCAGCGGGCACGTTATTCCACTCCCATGCGTTGGGAACCCTAGCCCCACTCAGTCCAGCCGTCGCACCGGACCTAGCAGTCCGCCGTCGGAGCTCCTCCTCGCACGTGTAGATACCGGCAGAGGTGTTGTACGTTCAGCACTTCGACGATCGCGGGATTGGACCGGCTGGATTGGATCGTGGGAATACACTGCATCGACATGCTTCATCGATAAACCGCAACCGCACGCCTAGTGGTAGTCCTCGTGGCCTTCTACCTCGGCTAGATCTTGGAAGTACCGCGTAGAAATTTTTTCGTTTATCTCTACGCATTCCAACACCCTTAGCCACAAGTGAGACAATTCTCGTGTACATAGTACACGTAAACTTAGTCTGGGGCTGCTTCATCCTACTATGCCAGTAAGATCATAAAATATTCAAGGAGGCAATAACATGATCATCAACGTCCACATACTCCTATGTGTTCTACCCGTACAAAACATCTACGCATAGATACGGCTCTGATACCACTGAAGGGGTCATTGCATAGAAAACAAAAAAATTCCTACGCGAGAGACACCCGAAAGGCCAAGATCTAATCTAGGAGATGAAAGCAACGGGCATAGAGAGAGTCTTAAGAAGAACATACCCTCGAAGACACAAAGCATTACGAGATCAAATCTCGTTGTTGGCGTAGTTGTACTCACACCGATCCCGAGAGCGAGATGATGTGCACCGCAATCCGGCGGTGCCTCCGTGATCGGTCACACGTACGGTTGATGACGACCTCCGTTCCCTCGATCTAGCGGGGCAGCAAAAGTAGAGAAACCCTTGGAAACCAGCAACACGACGGCGTGGTGTGGTGGAGAAAACTTCGTTCAGGGCTTCGCCAAGCGCATGAACATGAGGTGGATCAGCGGGACGGTGAAGATGGAGATGACACCAAGTGTGTGGGGAGAGGGAGGTCCAACCCCTCTTTATATAGGATGGGGAGGCAGCCACAAGTTTTTGGTGCCTCCACCTCTCCCCTCATCATGTGGGTGGAGTCTCCACTCAACCCACTCATTCTCTTATCAATTTCCACTCAAAATTCCAAGGGTTTTCTTTAATAAATAAATAAAACAATTTCATTAATTTATTTTAATATTTGTTAATCCTATTAACAAACATTAACACTTACCCCCTTGAACCATTTGTTAATCAAACATTAACATATACCACCTTAAACTATTTCAATATTTCCCGACACAATTCTGTTGACTATTTCAATATTCCCCGAAACAATTTCGGTGATGTCCAAACTTTTCTTCGATATTCTGTATCCTCTCAAATGCGTCATCGAACCTTAAGTGTGTCACCCTACAGTTCGCGAATAACATAGACATGATCGAGACACCTCTCCGATCAATAATCAGCAGCGAGATCTGGAGATCCGTGATGACCCTATATATTCAACAATGACTCTTGTGATCGTGTGAACCATCAACGTCGTGACTATTCCCTTTCTCTCGTGATATTTTACTTGTCCGAGATCCGATCATGGGTATCACCCATACCTTGTTTTGATCTTGTTACCGACAAGTACTCTTTTAATCGTTCCGTTATATGGCATCCTTGTGACCTAGTCACGTGCTTGCAAGCGGTGTCGATGTGATATCACCGAGAGGGCCCAGAGTATATCTCTCCGTCATTTGGATGGACAAATCCCACTCTTGATCCAGGAGCCTCAACTAATACTTTCCGAATACCCAACAACACCTTTATAGTCACCCTGTTACGGTGTGATGTTTGATGACATCAAAGCATCCTTCTAGCATCAGTGATTGACATGACCTCATGGTCTAAGGAATAAGTTATTTCGTATGCAAGATATAACAATATAAACTAAATGACTTCATCATATTGTTATCTTGATATTGGGTCTATGTTCATCACATCATTCTTCTAATGACATGACCCCGTTATTAACAACATCCAATGTTCATGATCAGGAAACCTTGATCATCTATTAATCAACGAGCTATTTAAAAGAGAGGCTTTACTAGGAACCATTGTTTGTTTATTAAACACACTTGTATCAACGTTTCCGGTTAATACAATTCTAGCATGAGAAATAAACATTTATCTTAAACAAGGAATAAGATAATAACCACTTTATTATTGCCTCTCGGGCATATTCCCTTCATTGTGGGGTTGCCAGAGTGACAGAAACCTAAACCCCCGTTAGGAAACCATTACACGAGGGAGCATAGGATCCCGGAGTTTAAAGCTGTGGTTAGATTTATTTCTTAATTACTTTCTTGTAGTTGCGGATGCTTGCAAGAGGTATAATCACAAGTATGTATTAGTCTTGGATGGGATGGTACATTAGCATAGGTTCACCCACACAACACTTATCAAAACACCTCACATTATTCAGCTGCATGGAACAAAAGCAATTGACAGAAACCTCCCGTGTGTCCTCGAGAACGTTTGTTAATCATAAGTAAACTCACCGGCTTGTCATTTGCTGAAGAAAGGATTGGGCCACTTTCTGCAATTATTACTACTGCATTTTATTTACTCTCACTTTATTTGTCGGGGGGCTACCCCCGAGTAGGGGTAAGGCAAGTGGTAATATGAAGATCCGAGTACTGTTGGCCGGGTAGGTGGGCTACCCGGTACCGTCTACCCGGTAGTTCCTATTCGGTCATAAGTATTAAAGCCCAAGAGAAGATATTGAGGAAGATTGTATTCGTCCGAATAGAGAAGTTATGGTCCGAGTAGATGGGCAGCAATCCTACTCGCGCTAGAAGTCAATGGAGCCGTTCTGACAAGATCCCGCGTATCCTGTAGCCGTACAGGCGTGCGGTTCAACTTACGGAGCGCGTCATTATCCGCGCTACGGCGTGGCTACAGTGAGGTAGGCGCCCGTCAAGTCCTGTCACTGACAGAGGGGACATGACAGGTCCTAGGGCCTACCCTGTGAGACTGACAGGGTGGACAGGTCCCATCTACCGAACGGCGCGGCGACTTCCCGCACCCGGGTCGGCGAGAAGCCGGAGGCGTGCTCTGTTTTGTAGAGGGCGTGTCCCATCAAGTTGTACCTTTTAGTCTTTGTTTATTCGGCTAGGCACCAGTATATAGGGTGCCCTGCCCCCTCCTGCGCGAGGGACGTTGCTCCAGATCGCATTTATTACAAGGACCAGCACTAGAGCGAGAGAGAATAGCAGAGTGGCTACTCGGCTGAGAGGCAAAATTGTACTGTGGCTACTCGGAAACTATACATACAGAGAGATAGGCAGGAGTAGGGGTGTTACCTCCACACGAGGTCCCCGAACCTGGGTAGTTCTTGTTGTTAGCAGTCTTACCTAAGCGCGGCTACTCGCCATGCGATCCCTCCCCGAATACCTACATCGTCCATCGGCCCCAAACTTAAGCCATCCCATGGCATCTGTCTTCTCCACACCACGACAGCTGGCTGGGGTTCATATTCGGACGGGACCCATTTCTGCTTCGGGGGAGCGCATGGTCTATGGCCTTGTCCACAGATTCGGCTCCTTCGACTTCGTCACCGACAACGCTGGCGATTTCGGCGGTAGGCCCGTGCTAGTAGGCGGCTCGGTGCTTTCCTTCGGCGCGCATCTGGTCTACGTCGCCACCACCGTCATCCGCGAGTTCCCGGAGGAGGTGCTCGTCACAGAAGATCCTCCTGCTGTACTCGCTGTCCGCGGGAAGCCTTCTGGCTGCTCTGCGGACAGCGTGGAGGTGATGATGACAGGCCCGACTATCGATGCCGGGAAAGGCGCGGCCGCTACCGCGGGAGTCATCGAGGAACCTACTGGCGCAAGGGTCCACAAGCCCTACGACATGCCCCAGAACATTCCGGGTTACGTGGATGCTTCCACGTCCGCGGCTATACCAGTTGCTCGCGGTGGCGCCGCCGAGCGGCTGGGCATGCCGCCTCCCACCGAGCTCGAGCTCATGACAATGAAGGCGCAACTCGAGCAAAAGCGTCAAGCGCTACTCGCGGAGTCCTAGGAGCTAGAGAAGGTTAGGCTTGAGCTTAACCTAGATCAAAATGAGTACAACAAAGCACATGGCTTTACTCATGTTTCTAGGCTGCCTAGCAAGCTAGGCGCTACCCCGTCGCAACTTAGGCGCTGAGCTGGCTAGAGATGGTAGGGCTGCTAGCCAATCTGCCAGTTTGAACACTTCTGGTAGGCCAAAATATAGCACTCCTGGCAAAACTCTTAGGGCTGCAGAGGCAGTGGCTGCTGAGTTGCCGCATCTGACTGGCGACGCACGCGCTAGGCAGCAATAGAGAGGTTGAATGAGCTAGTGCTAGAAGCTGGCAGGCAGAACGAGGAGTTTCGGAAAGCCAATCCGGGACCTGGCGCTTCTCAGGTTGTGCACTCGCATGCGGTCAGATCTACGGATCAGGCCTCATCGCCGCTTCCTGGCCATGAGAGGGACCTGAGTGTGAACTCTGGAAAGAACAAACAGATGCAGGTGTACGACCCGACTGCCGCCGGAAAACAGCACGCTGTGGCGCGGCAGCCCGGTCAGAAACACAACTCTGCAGGAGCAGGCTATCAAGCCACTAAAGCTCACAGCAAGGGGCAAGGAGGAAACCGTGCAGGACCATCTCGGCATCAGGCCACCAACCCGGTTCAGCAGAGGGTGCGGCAGCCAGCAGCTGTGCAGCCGCAAGCAGTTGTGGCAGCGGCCAACCCGGTGGCTCAACCCGACCCTGTGCTGCAAGACCGCTACGATGATGGGTACTCGGCAATGGAGATGGCCGGGTACGCTGACCCAAGAGACATCACTGATCGCTTGGGTGACTGCATGCTGGAGCCCAGCGATGCAAGATACAAGCTGGACCGGATCAATCGGTCTGCGCAGCTCGAGTCAAAAGGGCCACCCGGCCCAGATTGTTTTGGTCGCCGCATCATGGAGGAGCCCTCCGTGAACAAGTTTCACCGATGTGCACATTGCAGGCGGAACCAGGAGATGGGTTGTGCGGTATGTTCCGCAGATGCTGGAGGGCCGTGCTCGGATTTGGCTCAACAACCTGCCATGAGATAGCATCAACTGCTGGCTGGACTTCTCGGAAGCCTTCATCAGCAACTTCACCAGCACGTACAAGAGGCCGAATAGGCTGCAACAACTTTCAACTTGCAAGCAGCGAGAAGAGGAGACTGACCAAGAGTATCTTACTCGGTGGAGCACACTGAGGAACACATGAGAGGGTGTGAACGAGTCACAGGCAATCGCCTGGTTTGCTCAAGGCTGCAGGCATGGCAGCATGTTGTGGCAAAAGCTGCAGAGAGAGATGCCGAGTACGCTCGCCGAGACAATCAAGATTGCTGATATGTATGCACTCGGAGACCCTACTCAGCCTCTGCTCGATGCATTCGAGCCGAGAAGGAAGCACCATGACAGCCACAAACGCCAAGATTTTCGCAACAAGCGCAGAGGTGACCGCCTAGATACTCGGTATGATCCCGAGGAGGTGAATGATGTGATCCAAGACCCTGCGGCTGCTGGGAGTAGCCAAACGCAAAAAACTTCTCGAGCCCAATACAGGCAGAACCAGAATCAGGTCCAAGGCATCAAGAAGCCATACAATGCTCCCCAGCAGGGTAGCGGCAACCCGGATCCAAGAGAGACTCAGACTTTTGTCTTTGAGAACATGAAGGTCGGGCCATGCAGCTTCCATACTCGGCATCCGAGTAGGACAGCCAACCACACTACCCGGTAGTGCAGCTGGTGGAACCGCATCAAGAGTGAAGGCTTTGGTCAGCTGCCCCCTCCTCCTCCTCTGCCACTCTCGGGAGCCAACGTGCAGCCTGTTCGGGCAGCCGCTCCCAGGCCTGCAGTGAATGCGAGAAGGGAGAATGTGAACCAAGTGGCTCAGGGAGCCAACCGCAACAACAACAACAACAACAACAACAACAACAACAACAACAACAACAACAACAACAACAACAACAACGGCAACAATGGTGGTGGAGACCACAACCAGTACCAGGAGCACCATGAGAGCTATATGGTGTTCACCACCGAGCCAGACGACAAGCAGTCGCTGCACAGGCGCGCGATGGAGGTAAACGCAGTGATTCCAGCTGTGCCTCACTACTTGCATTGGTGCGAGCAGGAGATTACCTGGTCCAGAGCTGATCATCCCAAGGTGATCCCCAACCCGGGTACCTATGCTCTGGTGGTGGATCCCACATTCCTGGGGACCACGAAGAATGTCAGGTTCAGCAAAGTGCTGATTGATAACGGCAGCAGCATCAACATCATGTACAGAGATACCCTGGAGAAGCTCGGCCTTGCCGAGAACATGCTGCTACCCAGCAGGACTATTTTCCATGGCATTGTGTCGAGAGTGTCTTGCGCTCCCGTCGTCCGCATCTAGGTTGATGTCTTATTCGGCACCAGGGAGAATTGACGCATCGAGTGCCTGCAGTTCGAAGTGGTTGATCTTCAGAGCCCCTACCATGCTCTACTCGGTAGGCCTGCGCTCACCAAGTTCATAGCCTCAACCCATGCAGCCTACCTGAAGATGAAGCTACCTGGTCCCAATGGTGTCATCGCCATCTCGGGTGATTACAAGCGCTCTTTGGAGTGCGCGTCTGCTGGTTCTCTGCTGGCGGAGTCCATGGTCATTGCTGCCGAGAAGAAGAAGATACACGAGGTGGTGGCTATGGCTCAAGCAGCGCAAGGTGGTGCGCCTGGCATGCCGGGTTCCCAGTACGGAACTGCCTTCCAGGCATCCCAGGAGACAAAGAAGGTCTAGGTTGATCCTAAGTTCCCAGACCGTGTTGCCATCATTGGCGCCGGGTTGGGAGAGAAATAGGAAAGCGAGCTCATCCACTTCCTCTGTGAGAATCGGGATGTCTTTGCATGGTCCAATGAGGATCTGCCGGGTGTCCCGAGGGAGTTGGTTGAGCACTCGCTACATGTGCGTCCTGACGCCAAGCCATTTAAGCAGGCTATGCGCCGCTTTGGTGATGAGAGGAGGAAAGCCATCGGTGATCAGATCACCAAGTTGCTGATAAGCGGATTTATCATGGAGTTACTGCATCCGGATTGGTTGGCCAACCCGGTTATGGTTGAGAAGAAGAAGGAGGACCCCAAGGCCGATACCGCATGGCGCATGTGCGTGGACTACACCGACCTAAACAAGGCCTGCCCCAAGGATCCATTCCCGCTACCCCGCATAGATCAGGTGATTGATTCCACTGCCGGGTGTGAACTTTTGTCTTTCATTGATTCCTAGTCTGGTTTCCATCAGATAGCTCTCAAACCGGATGATCAAATAAAAACTGGCTTTATTACCCCGTACGGGGCTTATTGCTATCGTGTTATGTGCTTTGGGTTACGGAATGCTGGGGCTACTTATCAGAGATGCATGCAGAAATGCTTGCATGATCAAATTGGCAAGAATGTGCAGGTGTACGTAGATGACATTGTCATCAAAACGAATAAAACACATACTCTTCTTAGTGATATTGAGGAAACCTTTGCCAACTTGCGCAAGTACAGGATGAAACTGAATCCAACTAAATGCACCTTTGGCATTCCGGCTGGCAAGTTACTCGGTTTCTTGGTATCCAGCCGGGGCATTGAAGCCAATCCTTCAAAGATAAAAGCTATAGAGAGCATGTCTTTGCCGAGATCACTGAAGGATGTGCAGAAGTTCACCGGATGCCTGGATTCTCTGAGCCGCTTCCTAGGCAGAATGGGCGAGAAGGCCTTGCCTCTCTATCAGCTGATGAAAAAGAGTCACAAGTTTTTCTGGACACCACAAGCTGATGTGGCATTCAGGGAGCTGAAGACCATGCTGGGTAGCGCTCCCATCCTGGCAAGTCCGCTACGTAAAGAGCCAATGTTGTTGTACATTTCATCAACCAACCGGGTAGTCAGTGTGGTGATAGTGGTCGAGAGAGAAGAGGATGGCAAGACTGTGCAGCGGCCAGTGTACTATCTCAGTGAGGTGCTATCCAGCTCCAAGCAGAACTACCCGCACTACCAGAAGATGACGTATGGCGTGTACCTGGGTGCCAAGAAGCTCAAGCATTATTTCCAAGAGCATCCCATCACAGTGGTGAGTACTGCTCCCATCTCGGAGATCATGGGCAACAAGGAAGCAAGCGGCCGAGTAGCCAAGTGGGCAATCGAGCTAGCCGCGTACACTCCTCTGTACGCGAGAAGAGAAGAAATCAAGTCACAAACTCTGGCAGATTTCTTGGTGGATTGGGCCGAGATGCAGTATGAGCCTCCCTTGCCAGAAACCAACTACTGGAAGATGCATTTTGATGGCTCCAAAGTGAAGGAAGGACTTGGTGCTGGCGTGGTGCTTACGTCACCCAAGCGAGATCAACTCAAGTACGTGCTGCAGAGTCATTTCAAAGCATCTAACAATGTGGCCGAGTATGAGGCAGTGATGCATGGCCTGAGGGTAGCCAAGAAAATTGGGGTGCAGCGCATCGTATGTTATGGCGACTCGGATTTGGTGATTCAGCAGGTATCCGGCACCTGGGATGCTTTGGATGCCAACATGGCATCCTACCGGTTTCTGGTGCAAACCATGACTGGCTTCTTTGAAGGGTGTGAATTTCATCACATACACCGAGCTGAGAATGATGCAGCTGACGAACTGTCCAAGTTGGGGTCTTCTCGGCAGTTTATCTCGGCTGGGATTGCCTTGGAGCATTTGAGAAAGCCATCTATCAAGCCATCCCCCAACTCGGAGTCTATTTTCGCTCCGTCTCTGCCAGGAGAGGAAGCTGTTCCCATGCAGATTGATTGGGAGGTTGCAAAAGAGAACCCGGATTACTGGCACCTGCAACCCGGGGACTGCTCCATTCGACTCTGGGACTGTCGCATTCATAGAGGGGATCATTTCCGAGTACTCGGGGACTCGGAGACTTGCCCCCAACTCAGAAGAGTTCTTGGTAGCTGATCCAATGGATGTGGACGAACCAGTGTTTCCCATCCGGGATACACCAAGTTGGGCTCTGCCCATATTATCCTTTCTAACGGATGGCACATTGCTGAGTGACGAGGTCACAGCCAGGCAGATACAGAGAAGATCCAAGGGCTACACAATCATCAACAAGGTGCTGCACAGAAGGAGTCCTACTGGTGTGCTGCAACGCTGCGTTGAGCCAGAAGAAGGAGAAGAAATTCTGATAGAGATACATCAGGGAGAATGCGGACATCACGCCTCTTCTCGGGCTCTAGTCAACAAGGCTTTTCGGCATGGCTTCTTTTGGCTCACTCCCTTGAAGCAAGCTGAAGATATAGTGAGAAAGTACAACGGCTGCCAGAGGTTTGCAAGTAAGATTCATATGCCAGCTTCCGAGTTGAAGACCATTCCCATTACTTGGCCATTTGCTGTTTGGTGCTTGGACATGGTAGGCCCCTTCAAGCCAGCTAGAGGCAACATGACTCACATCTTGGTCATGGTTGACAAGTTCACCAAGTGGATTGAGGTCAAGCCTATTTGGAAGTGTGATGGAGTCACAGCTGTGAGTATCCTGAAGGATGTGATCCTGAGATACGTCTACCCGCACAACATCATCACTGATAATGGCACAAACTTCGCTGAGGGTGCTTTCGCAAGATTCTGCAAAGAGAAGCGGATCCGGCTAGATGTTGCATCTGTTGCACATCCGGCCTCCAATGGGAAAGTTGAGAGAGCAAATGGCATGGTGCTACCCGGCATAAAGCCAAGTCTGATTGAGCCATTACAGCGAACCCCTGGTTGTTGGCTGGACGAGTTGCCGGCGGTGTTGTGGACTCTAAGGACTACCCCTAACCAATCAACCGGATACACACCATTCTTCCTGGTATATGGAGCTGAGGCCGTGTTGCCCACTGACCTAGAGCATGACTCTCCTCGAGTAACCCTCTACACTGAGGCGGAGGCGAGAGAAGCTCGAGAAAATGATGTTGACCTGCTAGAAGAAGCAAGAGAGTTAACTCTGTCACGTTCAGCTGTCTATCAGCAAAACTTGAGGCGTTATCACAGCCGAAAAGTAAACCCAAGGGTTTTCCGAGAAGGAGACATGGTCCTTAGGCTCGTGCAGCGCACGGCCGGGATGCACAAGCTATCCCCTCCGTGGGAAGGGCCTTTCATTGTGAGCAAGGCTCTACACAATGATGCCTACTATCTAGTTGACGCGCAGGCACCCCAGAAGAACAAGCCGGATAGAGCAGGAGAGGAATCTAAGCGTCCCTGGAACGTAGCTCTACTCCGCCGTTTTCATTCATGAGCAAAAAGTTGTATGTATCTCCTCAACCGAGTTAAAATTCTAGTCGGCACTTCGAATTCAAATTCGGGGACTGCCCTTGTCCAAATTTGCTCTGTGTCATTCTACTCTGTTTTACTTTGTCTACTCGGTTGATTTACTTAGAATTTCATAAGCATATATAGTACTGTGTTTAAACCTAAGGGCCAACTCTTCGACTCTGCTGCTGTCCGCAACCCGGCTTCATGGCAAGCAAGAGAACAAGCCAAAGGTCAATGAACACACGAAAAACTGCTAAGGAAAAGAAAAGTGCTTCAACCGAGTAGGGTGTTCTTTACTGTTGTATCTCTTTTCGGCTAAGTGGTAGGCAGCGTTACCATGCATTTTTCTAAGTTGCTAAGTATTTGAAACTCAAACTTTGAAATCTTGTGACTCGACTACCAAAAAAGCCACAAGTGGCAGGTAAGAGCTAAGACAAAGAGAATGAGTGGATAAAAAATGCAACTCGGGGACTTTCATAGAAACGCAATCCGGCATTAAAGCCAGAGTTGCTAAACTGTTAAACAAATAAAACTGAGTACCAAAGGACGTAATTGTACCAATTACATATGCACCCGGCATTCCGGGGATCTGATAAAAGTTTGGAGATAAGGCTTGCAGGAATTACACAACAGTAGAAGCAGTGTTGTCCGCGTCGGTGTTGGCAGAGGCAGCTGGATCGGAAGTGGCTGTAGCCGCGGAGATGAGATCCGTTGCAGAGTTGGAGGATGGAGTAGATTGGGTGCCGGGCAGAGGGTAGAGACCGTGCGTCGCAGCCCCAGCGTCGCCCAACTCAGGAGTTGGCTCTTCCATCACCATCTCGGTGGTGATGGTGGCCTCCTGCGCGGCGGGCTGCGGCTGCTTGGCCTCTGGGTTGGCTGCCAAACCGGAGTCCTCAATGTTGCCTTGCTGCTCGTTCCACTTTGTCTCCTTGGCCTTCTCCTGCTCGGATCCCTCCTCCTCGGAGCCCTCCTCGAACTCGGCCAAGTCTTCGCTAGCAATGTCATCATCCTCATCATCATCCTCGTCATCATCTTCTTCTCCGACATCCGTGTCAGGCTCTGTGGGGCCGTCGATGAAGACGCTGGTGTCGGCGTAGGAGGCGAGCTCATAAGCCACCTCTTTTCGGCGAGCGACGCAATCAGTATCATCGGTCCACTTGGAGTCCTGGCGGCGAGTACTAATCCTGTTGAGATCCAAGTTTTCGTACCAGGACAAGATGAAGTGCAGCAGCTCGTCAGCTCCTGCCCGAGCTGCGGAAGCACGCCATTTCTTGAGCTCCACCTTAACCTCGTCCAGGTGATCAGCAATTTCGCAGAAGGTTTTCGGGACGTCCTTCTCGGGCCAGAAGAGCTTGTGCAACTTGATACCGGTAGACACCATGGAGGTGCCCAGGCCCTTGAGGGAGCGGATTTGCGACTTGATGTTGAGGAGATGGTCGTTGATGCTGGATGTGTTCTCAATATTCAAACCAGAAGCGGCCCTAGCCTGTCTTGCCCTGTCCAAAGCGGGAACACCAGCGGAACGGAGTTCCGGGAAGATATCTTCATAAGGAACTAAGTTGAGTCAGAAACAGTGACCGAGAAGAGGTAAAACCGGGTAGAAGAAGGCAGAGAAGAAAAAGACAAGCGAAGAAGGGAGTAGCGTCAACTCACATTCCATGTCTACCGACAGGGCTCCCAGCTTGACCTTCCAGTCCTCTGCTTCTTGAAGATACTTCTCATGGACGTGGCGCGAGTCATTGATCTGAACCTCGAGGGCTCGGTTCCTTTCCTTGGGCATGGTGATTTCCAACTCAAGTGCTCGCTTCTCAGCATTGGCAGTCGTCTCGAATTCCTGCTTCTCGCGGACGGAGTTGATTGCGGTTTGGAGCGCGTCTGTAAGATCGACCTGGAGTTTCTCAAACTCTGTCTTCTCGGCCACGCGCTCCTTCTCAATTTGGGCCTCTCGGGTCTGCAGTTGTTGTTGTACTTTAGCGGGTGTGAGGCAATCCAGATGCTGCTCCCGGAACTTCTTGTATTCTTCTGCGGGTAGAACAGCGTTATCAGCAGAGTAGTCAAGTGAGAGAAAGCAAGTACATAGAAGAGAGATGATTGTTCACCTTCCAGGGAAGTGATCTTGCTTTCTGCAGAGGCAGCGAAGACCTCGCAATCTTGGTGTCTATCCACCAGAGCCTTGAGCTCGCCTGCAGAGAAGACAACAATTGAGCAAAAAGCAAAAAACGGGCGTAAGTACAAAACGCATAAACCGAGATGCTAAAAGCTTACTCTCTATTTCAGAAAGCTTGAGGGTGCGCTCCAGGGCCTGCTACTCTATAGCATCCTTGTCCTTCTTGTCGGCCTCCAGGGCTTGGTTCCGCTCCCTGGCTTGGCGGTGGTTCCAGAGAAGCTGACGGAAAATTTGTGTCCTTTTCTGGATGCTATCCTGCAGAGTAGAAAGGAAAATTTGAGTACTGGAAGATTTGGCCCGAGTAAATGTCAACTCGGTTGAGTCTTCACCTACTCGGCCCGAATCTCGGGGACTGGGGGAATGACTAAGAGAAGAAGAGAAGAGAAAGAAGAAATCAGCAAATCGGAAAATGCAAAGAAGAGAGAGACACTTACCACATAGCTTTGCTCGATGTCCTCGATGTTCTTGCGCAGGACAAACAGCTTTCCGGCCAAGGTGCTACAAGGGCTGGCAACTATCATGCCAACAGGGCCAATGTCGGCCTTGTTCCAGTCTGTTCGATAATAGTCGAGTTTCCCCAACTCGGTACCATCCCAGGCATTGTTGCCGAGAACTTTGCTGTCCCAGGTTTTCTCGATGTGGCCTACCCGGTCCAGGATGGCTGCGAGGCCTGCGTCGGGTAGCTCCTCCTCGTCTTCGCCACGGGAAGAAAGTTCTTTGATGACCAGGGAATCCTTCTTTCCTTTGGACTTGGAGACTCCCACGGCTTGGCGCTCTTTAAGAGCGAATAGTCGTTTATCCTCCTTGGACAGCTGGATTTGGTGGCACTGCGACAGATCTGTCGAGTATTCTGGATATTTGCGCTACACGTTGGCGCCTGCACCAGCACTCAGCTTCTCGACGGGGCCAAAGGTGACCCCGGAAGAAACCGGGTTGGCGCTTGGAGTGGGCGGAGTCCTATTCGGAGTGAGTGTCAGCTGGGTGCTCTTGACCAGCTTCTTGGACTGCTCACCTTGCGGCTTAGAGGGCTTTGGCGCCTGCCCAGCCTGTGAGGCAGTGCGCTTTGGCTGGTGCTGGGTTGCCTCAGCACCCGACTTGGTGTTCTTCTTGGTGTTTGGCGTGGTGGTTGCCCGAGAAGGCGGAGGCACTTGAAGAGTTGGCCGAGGAGGTGGTGGCACTTGATAAACTGGCGGAGATGGTTGCGGAATTGGTGGAGGAACTGGTGCGCGGGGTGGAGACGCCTGCTGACTTGGCGGCACAGGTGGCCGGCTACTCGGTGCAGCGTCCGGCTGCACTTGCTCTTGGCGGGCTGGCTCCACCACATCGTCTTCTACCCGCAGCTCCGCAGCGGGATCAGGCCTTTCGGCGACATTGTCTTCTACCCGCGGCTCAGCCGCGGGGTCATGCTGCTCTACGGTGTTGTCTTCAGGCTGCTGGCCCGCAGCAGGCTCTGGACGCGCCAGGGCGGCGTCTTCTTGCTGCTGCTCGGTGGCGTGTTCAGTGTCTTCCCCAGCTGATGCAGCTGAGGAAGTTGGCGGTTTCTCGATGTCGGCAGCGTCTTGGGCAGCCTGCTGCGCTTCCGGCTGCTGCTGCTCGGAGGCATGGTCGGCATCATCCCCGGCGCCATCATTCTCGGCGCCGAGATCTTGTTCTTCATCAATAGGGGAGGACGCACGCGTCCTACCCTGCGGTTCCTGGTCTTCATCTTCATCCGAGAGATCTACAAGCTGCTCTCAGGGCACGGTTGTCTGCAGTAGCCTCAGCGTCGAGAGGCGCGCTGGAAGAAGAAATAGGGTCAGAAAGAAAGCAGAAAAAGGGAGATGGGAAAAGCACAACAGAAAACGGCAATAAGTCAAGGTTTACTCGGAGAACACTTACCCCTTACTGGTGGGGACCTTCCTCTTACGGGAAGCGACGGCTTTGTTGGCTGGCTTCTTCTTGGTTCTCTTGCCAGGAGGTGCCTGTGCATCGCTGCCAACCCTCTTCCGGGTAGTGGGAGCAACCATGGACACAGGAACCGCGTCCACGGGCTCCTCCGGCTCGTCCATCTCAGGCTCCTCTTCAGAGAAGAAGGGAGAATTCAGAATAAGCAAAAAAGAAGGGAAGCAAAGCAAACTGCGAGTAAGCGGAAAGGTGAACCAAGTCACCTTCTTCATCTTTGGACCAGTCCCGAATAGAGGCATCAGCTCGGGACTTACCGGCCTGAATGGCGTGAGGGATACACAAGGTATCTTGGGTGTCATATGCCTTGGCGTCATCCTCAGTTCTATCATCGTGCCAGTTGACCTCGAAGATCTCACTGTCCTCTTCTCTCTGGCGATTGATATGCTGTTGGTACAAGCAAGCACTGTGAGTTAAGTTCTCGGATAAGTGGTTCTACTCGGGATAGCGTGCAAACACAAAAAACATTCAGCTAAGTGGTTCTACTCGGAACAAGCGTGCAAACACAAAGCATATTAAGCTAAGTGTTTCTACTCGGGATAGCGTGCAAACACAAATCATATTAAGCTAAGTGAGTTTACTCGGAACAGCATGCAAACATAAAGCATACAAACCCAAAGGTTCCTACTCGGCACAGCATGCAGATACCAAGCATATGAAGCTAAGAGGAGTTCTACTCGGTGTCAATTACAAATAATAAGGGTGCAGAGAAGAGCACTAACCTGGGGGATCTTCTTGAGACGGCTATACGGCACGAAGCCGTATGCCCAATTATCGGTGAGCGTGGTCTGCATAATAGACCTGGCCCAGATGGCCACCCCAGCCTTGCTGAGCTCAAAGTTCGTCGTCCTGGTGCAATCCCGAGGACCTCCCATGTAGCACATCTTATGTGCTCGCTCCTGGAGCGGGAGTACTCGGCGAGAGATCCAACAGGGGATTGGGTCGTCCTGAAGGAGCCCTTCCGCCACCAACTCGGTCATGCACTTCTCGACCTGGAGGACGTCTGGCAGGGTCTTCTTTGGATCATATCCCCAGTTCTGCCCGGTGGGCAGCGTGTTCACGAACTTGGGGAGCCCTATCCGGTCTTCGATGGGCTTTCCCTTCTTGGCGGCAATGTTTTTCACGTAGAGGAAACCGCGCAGCCACTTGCGCACGGTTTCCAATCCGAGCACCCGCGGGTGGTGCCCGGTCTTGCGCTGCAGCATCATCGCGCTACCCGTCTGGGTCATCACGCGAGGGGCTTCAGTGTTTCCAGGATCGGGAACACTTTGCTTGCGGAGGAAGAAGTACTTTACCCAGGTTTGGACCGTCGGGTAGACACCCAGGAAGGCTTCACACACGGTGGCGTGTGTGGAGAGCATAACAATGGCATTTGGTGGAAGATGGTGCGGCTGGAGGCCGAAGTGGCGGAGGAAATCGGAAAGGAATTTCGAGATGGGAAGGCCGAAGCCACGTTTGAAGTGGGAGAGGAATACCACGTACTCCTCCTTTTCGGGTGTCGGGACAAGCTCGGTGCCTGGATGCCGGCAGACAACGCCGGGAGGGACTCGGCGGGTATTCACCAGCCATTGACAATCCTCGGTTGTGACGTCCGAGCCCTCCCAGCCGGCTCGGGCGGGAACCGCCTCGTCTCCGTGCGGAGCCATGGAAGCAAGGTTGCTGTTGCAGAGGAAAAGCTCGTCGGAGTTGAGGGCGAGGATGGTGGCGATGGCGCGCCGAGATTCTTGCTCTCAGATCTCACGGTGGGGGCGCAGTGAGTGCTCGCGGTGGCGCGGTGCTCGACGGCGGCGACTGAGGAGACGGAATGCGAGATTGGAAAAGGAGGAAGAGAGAGAACAGGCAGGCGGCGCGGGGGTATTTATCTCTCCCCGCGAGCTGCAGTTACTACTGGATCAATCGTGGGCATTGATCATGCGGCGTGGGTTAACTGCCTGTTAGAAACGCACACAGCGCGAAACGCGCGCGTAACGGGCGCAGTTAATCCCACGTCCCAGATCGTGGGCTCTCGAGTACCCGTTCGATGTGACCTAACAGGCTGTGGGGCCTAGGCGCAGAGGCTGGCGTGTGGCCTGCAGCAGCACCGAGGCGTCGCGGTCACTGGGGCATGGCACGTGCCCCGCAGCGACACGAGAAGATGGATTTGGTCTGATCCAGCGGGATCGTGTTCAAAATTTCACTAAGTCAAGTTACTCGGCAGCATAGTAGAGAAAGTGCTCTACTCGGCTACAAGGAAGTTTCTCTCGTAACCACAGTTGGAGAGATTTGGGAAGGAGTCCTTGATCCAAGTTGACGTGCAACTTGGCATTACTCTTACGAGAAGAAAATTTGGTTTAAGCTGGCAGAGCCCTACGAACAAGTTCGGTGGACTCTACCAGCTTCGGGGACTAATGTCGGGGGGCTACCCCCGAGTAGGGGTAAGGAAAGTGGTAAAATGAAGATCAGCGCACTGTTGGCCAGGTAGGTGGCTACCAAGTACCCTCTACCTGGGAGTTTCTATTCGGTCATAAGTATTGAAGGACAAAAGAAGATAAGGAGAAAGATTGTGAACGTCCGGGTAGCGGTCAGGTGGTCCGAGTAGATGGGCTGCGATCCTACCCGGTCAAGAATTCAATGGAGCCGTTCTGATAAAGATCACGGAGATCCTGCAGCCGTACAGGCGTGCGGTTCAACTTACGGACCACATGATGATCCGCGCAACGGCGTGGCTACAGTGAGGTAGGCGCCTGTCATGTCATGTCACTGACAGAGTGGACAGGACATGTCGGGGGGCCTACTCTGTGAGACTGACAGGGTGGACAGGTCCCATCTACCGAACGGCGCGGCGACTTCCCGCACCCGGGTTGGCGAGAAGCCGGAGGCGTACTCTGTTTCACAGAGGGCATGTCCCATCAGTTGTACCTTTTAGTCTTTGTTTATTTGGCTGGGCACCAGTATATAAGGTGTCATGCCCCCTCCTGCGCGAGGGACGTTGCCCCATATCGCATTTATTACAAGAGCCAGCACTAGAGCGAGAGAGAGCAGCAGAGTGGCTACTCGGCTGAGAGGAAAAATTGTACTGTGGCTACTCGGAGATTATACATACAGAGAGATAGGCAGGAGTAGGGGTGTTACCTCCACACGAGGGCCCCGAACCTGGGTAATTCTTGTTGTTTGTAGTGATATCTGAGCGCGGCTACTCGTCGTGCGATCCCTCCCCGGATACCTACAGCGTCCATCGGCCCCGAACTCAAGCCATCCCATGGCATCTGTCTTCTCCACACCACGACAATAGGGTATGATAAAGTGTACTCGCTTGCCCTTAATAGTGGAGCAAAACATAAATGCCAGGGCACCTCTGAAGTTCAAATGAATACTAGAAATATAAATATCAAAGATATAAGCATCGAAGTTATACCACTATCAACCGTATTTTGGGACAAGCACATTACACTAAGAATAATAGTCATGCTCTAAAGAAGGTCATAAAATGAGAAGGTGAAGACTCAACATAAAAATAAAACAAAGGCCCTTCGCAGAGGGAACCAGGGATTAACTCGTGTGCTAGAGCTTTTTATTTTATTAAACAAAGGTATTGAAAACATATTTGAGAGATGTGTATGTTCATGTCAACGAATAGTAAATAGACAATACAGTATGTCACAAGCCAACTAGACTTCACAAGAGCGTCTCCCACAGAAGGAGGCCAGCGCTAGGCGCAGGTCCCCCTGGATTGCCAAATCTAGGTCCCCCCGTGAGCCGTCTGATCGTCATCCAACAAGCACAAATCAGTGCAACGCACTTTTGCACTTTAGCCCCTGTTTTTTCGGATATAGAACCCACACTCCACAGTAGCCCCACTTAAGCGAAGGGGTATATTGCGTTGCCCCTGGTCATCTCGCTAATTACAGCAAAATTTTCAGCGCAACAAATTCACTTGTGTCGCAACAAAAATTATCGCCCAATGTACAAAAAAAAAGTATTGCAACAAAAAAATTTAAATCTTTTTCGAAAAATAAGTAATGTTACAAATAATAGTTAAACAATATGTTATTGCATTGCAACAAAAAAAGTTTAAACAATTCAACAAAAATCACAACCTATTGCAACAAAAAAATTATTTGCATCAATTAAAATGTTGGTAAGCAACAAAATAATTTGTCACTATTTCAGTTACAACAAAAAATCATCACCTACTTCAACAAAAAGGTAAATCGATAGCAACAAAAATATTACATGTTTACAACATGTAAAGGAGCCCATAAACATGTCATTCCAAATGAATTATAATAAACATATAAGCATTTCCTAGAAAATCATCCAAAAAACATTGCAACATCTCATTTGTGGTTTCTCAACAAAATACATGCGAAATTGTAACAAATTTTTAAGACGTACGCAACGTTGGACAACAATAGCGAAGACACTTAGCCAATATATGGATGCATGTAGCTACTGTGTTGGGTTGCTGAAAAGAATAATCCAATGCAAAATATGGGCCTATATAATCTATTGGGCCGAAAAACCCAAAAAATTGCACGCTGCGCGCTGGCGCGCATGAGGGGCCTAGGCTTACCAGCTCTAGGGCGGCCTAAAATAAGCATTTTCCATAGAAGGACGCATATGGGTAGAAGTTCATCCCTCTTCCTATTTTGTTTACACAATTATGCTTTGACTGATAAATCCGGGGCAAAAAGAGTGAAGAGAATTTGTGTTATTAATTTGGGGCTAGGCACCCCGCTGCCGGCTCTTCTATCATTGGATATGCGGATGAAGCCACTAGTCCAGGGTGTGAAATCCAATCAACAAGTGAGATAAATATTCTCTATTTACGTCCTCGTAAGCTAAAACAAGCGCACAAAACAGGAACAATTTTTAGCAGGTTTTGAAGGTAGCACACGAGAAATTTACTTGGAGTGGCAGTTAAATACCACATATATAGGTTGGTATGGTGGACACATTTTATAAACTTCGGTTTTTAGGAGTTGTATGCACTAGTAGAGCTCATACTCAATACACGTGGAGGCTAGCAATAGACGGGGAGCGACAATCAAGAGAGCAACAACTGTCATAATCATGGTTGCGACAAAACAAAATTAATAAGGGCATAAAAATGATACAAATACTCTTAGGCAAAATAAATAATCGAGGCTTAATTGACTTTTTATTTTCAGTCATAGCATGCATGAGCATGTGCTAAGTCGATCCAAGCGAAACAATTAGAGGGAAATACCACAATTCCATACCCTTTTATGAATAAAACAATGCAATCAAACATTCATACTACATGCTATATTATATTAATAAGTTGGAACTAACACGTGAGAGAACGAACTAGCAAGCATCAATTAAATAGCATACACCTTACGTGAACGGACTAAGCATGTTCACACAATGAGTATATGTACAAAAATAAAACTAATAGAGTTCATACCAGCCTCTCACCACAACTTGGATTGTCGTAAGTCGTCACTACTGCTCTTCACTTGTGTATTGCATAATATAGAATGATAATCAAGCTCCAATGGAGACACGGAGGTCTGGTGAACTCTGCAACAAACTTTATAAAACCAAAGAAAAACAACGAATATTTTTGGGTTTTTGATTTAAAACAAGAACAGAAAGAAACAGGCAAACAAAGCAAAATATTTTTGGATTTTTTGAAACTAAACCGAAACGAGAAAATAAAGCAAACCAACTAAAGAAACTAAAGAAGCAAACAAAGAGAAACAACATAAATATTTTTGGTCTTTTTTTGTTTTCGAAAACAAGAATAATACAATAAAACAAAGAGAAACGGAAGAAGCGAAAGAAAACGAAAACGAACGAAAGAAGAGAAAACATGGATATACAATAAACCGACTGTTGGGGGAATAGGTGAGGGGGAGCCTCACCAACCCCTCATTAAAACCGGAATCCACTTAATGGGGCTCAAGATGTTTGGTCAGGTTTATAGTAAGGAGATCCGGATCATGATGGTCACTCTCTCAAAAGAAGGCCCGGGTTACCAAGTTCGTAACCCGGAGAAGACGGAGGAATGGCCCAGAGTCTTAGTTGGAAGGTGTAATGGCCCAAGGCCTGTAGGTCAGCCCAAGGCCGGTGGGAGACGACCAGGTCACGGGGAGAACCGGCATAGGATGACCTAGAACCGGATCTGACTAGGACTCCGATAACTGGTATAACCCGGATCCTTTGTAACCCGGAGGACTTGGCCACTATATAAGACGAGCTCCTGGGATGTAGAAAGACAAGCTCTAAGTCAATAGCAAGGTAACTCAAGACATCGAGAGCCGGGATCACCCTTTGTAATCGAGACCTTGTTTTCTGATAGTAAGAAGGCAGGAGTAGGTTTTACCCTCACGAGGGGCCGAACCTTGGTAAACTCGCGTCTCTTGTTTCTGCCTTAACCCTTTCGAAGTTTCGCTCAGTAGAAATGGCCTCGCAATCTAGTTCTCACATGAGGACACTTGCTGTGACAACACCACTATAGTTGGAGCCCACCGTGGGGCAAGCTCGCGGAAGCGTCGTTTTTTCGGAATGAGCCTTACCAGGGATCGAGAAGCTCGCGATAGGCCGGCTCTGGAGGAGCCGGCGTGGAAACTAGTACAACCATGACACGTGGGTCCAGAGTTCGCATCAGTGGAGTCAGGATTTCGAGTCCCCTTCGGTGGCATCCACGTTTTTGTTAGCTTCGCAGGAGGAACGGACCCAGACCAGCAGTCAGACTCAGTCTCGGAAGAGGCTACGATGATATACTCTGATGGTGAATCTTCAGTTGGAAACAATGATGACCGTGACGAAACGGGGTCCATCCACCAGCCCTTTGAAGACAGATTGGGAGGAGACATTGAACCAGATCTGCAGAGCCTAACGGAAACAACTCATCATGCAAATGTTTACATGGCTGGACCAGCACGACCTACAGAGCCCAGGTATGACGCTAGTGGAAATTTAATTACATACACTGTTTCAACTTCAAATCCAGTTCCAGGAGGACCGGGAGGCGCAGGAACATCACCAACGGGCCCAACGGTAGCCCCAGTCGGACCAACAGGACTGCGTTCAACAGGACCCGACCCAACTAGCTCTGGGCCGACTGAGACAGTAGTTGACTTAACAACGCCCCCGTCATATAACCCAAGGCCCGAGCTGATGGATGCGATGGATTCACTAACTGAAATCTTGGCTACTCCGATTACCCCGGAGAACATGGTGCAGCGTAACACAGAGGCCGAGAGGCTTCGACAGGAAATAAGTCCCGCCCGTCGGGAGATCGAGAAGGAGGTAACATGTATAAACAAAGCTCAGTCAGAAGTCTTGGAGGAAGCAACGCGTCTGGAGAGAGAGGGGATTCATATAAACTTCAGACAGAGGGAGTTAGCTTCAATACAGAACAGGCGTTATCCTACCCGGTTGAACAATGAATTCGGCGCAGGGTTGGGACCTACCAACCTTCAGAACTTGTTCGCGTCCCCGGTTGGGACGCCCGGGGCACCTAACCTCGCCCAGCCGGTTCACGCTATAAACCCTCCAGTTGCTCCAGTTCCAGTTCATCCGGCACGTTTCCATCCACCTATCCAGCTGCATGGTAACCCAAATCCTGTCCCGGTCCCGGAACAGGCTCTACAGGAAAGGTTTCATACGCCACCAGGTAATTTCAACAATCCAATGGATAACATTTGGCCAGCAACAAATAGTTTGGCACGGATTCTAGTCAGCTCCAATGATCCTATTGGAATTGAAGCTCGGAGGGCAATCGAGATGTTGCAAACAGCAGTGGTTCAGCAGATGAATTACAGTAACCAGGAAAGGATAAACTCAACTCCTTACAATAGCAGGAATTCCTTGCCAAGAAGTCACCATGGAAATTCACCAGTTCCGGTCAGCTCTAGCAACGCAAACCGGCAGCAACCAAACCCACCCAGGCAGACCGTATCTTATGCGCCTGGAGTTATAAATACAGAACACAGAGTTGTGGAACCAGAAAATAGAAATCCGGGTCATGTTCAACCCCCAGTTCAGAACGCAGTCTCTAACCTTGCCCCGACTGGGTCTCGCAGGATTGGCATCCAGTGTCTTGGTCTAGCGATCAGGAACGAGAGAATATCGGCTTATTTTAAAGGACCTCGCAGAGTTGTAAACTATACCCCAAACATGGAGCCCGCGGATTGGATAGAAGGTTATGAGATGGCCATGGAAATATTGAAAGTAAGCGACGCAGTATGCGCGTGGTACTTAAGCGTAATGGTGGAAGGACCTGCGAAGTCTTGGTTAAAGAACTTGCCCGCAAATTCAATTAATAGCTGGCAGGAGCTGAAGGAGCAGTTCATCAAAAAAATTCAGGGAACATGTAAGCGACCGATGACTATTACAGACCTGGAAAACTGTGTTCAGAAGGAAGGGGAGTCTGCCCGGCATTGGTCTCGGCGCGTCGCAGAAATCATACATTCATCTGTCGGACTCACCGCTCAGCAAGCAGTCATAGCATTGGAAAGAAATTGCAGATTTGACTCGTTAAAGCATAAGCTGGGGCGCATCAAGCGATACGTAAGTGAGATGAGTGAGTTGATGGATGCCATGACCAAGTATGCGGAATCTGACAAAACAAAGGACGCTCACTCGGATGATGAGAAGTCTGCGAAGGGAAAGAAAACTGTGACCAAGGGTAGCCAGAACCTGAATCAGAGCAACAAAAACCCTCAGAACCAGATTAATAACAAGCGCAAAAATGGAGAAGGGACTTCGGATCTAGTGGCAAACACGAATATAGGTTACAGAAACCAACGTCAGGGCAACAACTTCAGAGGAAATCAAAAAATTTGACCAAACAGCTTTGTGCAGGCTCTGCAAGCTCTGAAGGGACCATGTCCTCGACACAGCAAAAACGGAAAGTTAGCAAATCATTCTTGGGAAAATTGTTTCATCATGTAGGGTTTTAGACCTAGAGGAAGTAACAACTATGGACCAGGAAACAATGGAGGTGGAAACCCAGGAAATATGGGAGGTGGACACTCGGGAGCTGGCAACTCTGGACCTAGAAATCATAATCCGGTTCATCATGGCCAGGGTAATCAGGGAACTAACCCGGGTGGTAGTCACCAAGGAGGAAATTCTGGTTTTCAAACAAATCCAAAGCAGTTAAACTCGGGCCAGTATCATGTATTCACTATCAGTTCATGCAGGAGAGAACGCAAAGTGTAGAAACGCGTTGTCAATGCAGTGGCTCCTGCTGTTTCTAGGTGGCTTAACTGGTCAGAACAACCCATAACCTGGAGTCGGGATGATCATCCTCCACGAGTTATTAATCCAGGAGGAGTGGATCTGGTTGTGGCTCCACAAGTTGGAGGATATAAGTTAGATAAAGTATTTAAGGATGGAGGAAGCAGTATAAACATACTTTACTATGATACGTTCAAAAGGATGAACCTGCAAGAGAAACAACTTCAGCCATCATCAAGTGTGTTTCATGGGATTATACCTAGTAAGTCTGCACAACCTATCGGAAAGATATTCCGTGAAGTTTCTTTTGGAGTATTTGAAAATTATAGGACAGAAATGTTAGCGTTTGAAGTGGTCAAGTTCAAAAGTCCGTACCATGCTTTGTTCGGACGGCCAATTTATGCCAAATTTATGGCTAGACCTTGCTACGTTTACCTCAAGCTGAAGATGCCAGGTCCACAGGGAAATATTACTGTCAATGGTGACAGAGACATAGCTTTGGACTGTGAGGAAGGTGATGCCACGTACGCAGAGACCGCTTGTGTAGAAGAGGAGTTGAAATTGTATAGACTGCAAGTTGATCCAGAAGACATGACCTCACTCAAAAAGCCATCAGCTGAGTCTAAGTTAAAATTTAAGTCTGCTCAAGACACCAAGCTGGTGGACTTTACCCCCGGTGACTCATCTAAGCAGTTCAGCATGGGGGCTCACATGACAGAAAAATAGAAAAGCGCGCTCATCAAGTTCCTCCGTTAGAATTGGGACATCTTTGCATGGAAACCTTCTGACATGCCAGGTGTCCATGGGAACTTGCTGAGCATAGTTTAAATTTGGATCCTAACCTGAAACCTATTCGTCAGTTCCACCGGCGTTTCAATGATGAAAGAAGGAAAGCAATTGGAGAAGAGATAGCCAGGTTACTCGCAGCAGGGTTCATAGTAGAACTATTCCACCCAAAGTGGTTAGCCAATCCAGTTCTCGTCCTCAAGAAGAACGGAACCTGGAGAATGTGCATAGATTACACAGATTTGAACAAAGCATGTCCTAAAGACCCGTTCGCTTTACCCTGTATCGATCAGATTATAGACTCTACGGCTGGTTGCGAATTGCTATGTTTCCTGGATACCTACTCAGGTTATCATCAAATCAAAATGAAGGAAGAGGATCAAGAGAAAACCTCATGCATTACTCCCTTTGGAGCATTTTGTTATACGTCAATGCCCTTCGGTTTGAAAAACGCAGGGGCAACTTATCAAAGGTGTATCCAGAATTGCTTGGAAACTCAGATTGGGCGAAACGTGCATGCTTATGTGGATGACATAGTAGTCAAATCCCAAAAAGGTGACACTTTGATCTCATACCTGGAAGAGACGTTCGCCAGTTTACGCAAGTACCAGATGAAGCTCAGTCCAACAAAATGTGTCTTTGGAGTACCAGCCGGGAAGTTATTGGGTTTCATTATTTCAGATAGAGGCATTGAGGCAAACCCGGAAAAAATTCAGGCCATACATAACCTGAAAAAGCCGGTTTGCCTAAAGGAAGTTCAGAAGCTGATAGGTTGCGTCGCTGCCTTGAGCCGGTTTATAAGCAGATTAGGCGAAAAGGATATACCTTTATACAGACTATTGAAGAAAACTGACACCTTTATGTGGAATCAAGAAGCTGATGAGGCATTGGAGGCCCTGAAAAAACAACTTTCCAACGCACCTATATTGGCTGCGCCTGAGAAGAAAGAACCCATGTTACTATACATAGCAGCAAATAACAGGGCGGTCAGTGCGGTGGTAGTTGTGGAACGTAAGCTGGAAGGAAAAGAAGGCCTTGTCCAGCGGCCGGTTTAGTATGTGAGCAAGGTCCTGACAGAGTCTAAACAGCGTTACCCACATTGGCAGAAGCTGGTCTTTGGAGTGTTCATGGCTAGTCGTAAGCTGAAACACTATTTCCAGTAACATCCTATTACTGTGGTTAGTACGGCACCTTTGTCCGATATTATTCAGAACAGAGAAGCGACAGGGAGAGTTGCAAAATGGGCTATTAAGATGGGGCCGTATCATATCAAATATGAGCCAAGGACTGCAATAAAGTCCCAAGCCATGATCGAGTTCATATATGACTGGACACAATTACAGATTCCACCGGATAAACCAGATACTAAATACTAGACTATGCATTTTGATGGGTTTCGACAACTGGAAGGTTCAGGAGCTGGTATGGTGTTAACATCCCCAAGAGGAGATAAGTTTCGCTATGTCTTACAAATTTCATTCAAATGCACTAATAATGCAGAAAAGTATGAAACTTTGCTCCATGGGCTTCGAATTGCGAAAGAGATGAGCATAATCCGGATTCGATGTCTGGGTGATTTCGATCTTGTTTCTCAACAAGTTACAGGAAACTGGGACTCTAAAGACCCAGTTATGGCAGCATATAGACGGGCAGTTACCCAGCTGGCTGGACACTTCCAAGGATATCAAGTTGATCATATTGACCGACGTCTCCATGAAGCAGCTCACGCACTGGCTCGTCTAGGTTCCCAGAAAAAGCAAGTTCCACCAAATGTTTTTCTGGATGAAATTCATAGCCCGCTAGTTAAAATCCGAACAGAGGAATACCTAGCAAATCCAGATCCAGAGTCAGAATTGGTAGCCGCCCTGCATACAATCCCAGAGTGGACTGAACTATACCTGGCATACCTTATGAGAGGTGAGCTCCCGCGGAACGAGGTTATCGCTCGTTAGGTTACAAGAAGGTCCAAGTCATATACAATTATTAATGGTGAGTTACACAAGCGAAGTGCGGTTGGAAGTTTTCAGAGATGTGTCTCTCTGGAAGAAGGATGTCAAATTTTAAGATAAATCCACTCAGAAGATTGCGGCCACCATGCAAGTTCCAGATCTTTGGTCAATAAAGCTTTTAGACATGGATTTTTCTAGTTAACTGCAAACGCTGATGCAGAACATATAGTAAGAACGTGCGAAGGATGTCAAAGATATGCAAGGCAGGATCACGTGCCAGCTTAGGATCTACGCATGATTCCCCTAACTTGGCCATTTGCAGTCTGGGGACTTGACATGGTAGGACCTTTCAAAAGGTTAGCTGATAAAAAGACTCATCTACTGGTGGCAATTGAAAAGTTTTCAATGTCGGTAGAGGCGGAACCAATCAGTAAATGCGACGCGGTTACAACAGTCAAGTTCTTAAAAAAGCTGATTTTCAGATTTGGTTACCCACATAGCATTATAACAATGGGACACATTTGTCAGAAGGTGCAATGCAGAAGTTTTGTGAACAGAAGCATATACGGCTAGACCTTGCTTCAGTGGCACATCCACAGTCTAACGGACAAGCAGAGCGAGCTAACCAGAAATTACTTAAAGGTATCAAACCTAGGCTCCAGGTTCCATTAGAAAAAACTGCTGGATGTTGGGTTGAAGAGTTGCCTGCTGTTTTATGGAGTATAAGAACTACCCCAAACAGGTCAACAGGTTACGGACCTTTCTTTCTGGTTTATGGAGCGGAGGCGGTTTTGCCAAGTGATATCTGTCACGATTCACCACGAGTGACTGCTTATGTGGAAACCCAGAATGAGATAGCTCGTTAAGACTCGCTATATGCTTTAGAGGAAGCACGTGACCTTGCAGCATCTAGGTTAGCTATATATCAGCAGGACCTGCGCCGCTATCATAGCCGCAGGGTTAACACTCAAAGTATCCAGGAAGGGGACTTGGTTTTACGCCTGATTCAGAAAAAGGACGGGATGCACAAGCTAAGTCCTCCATGGGAAGGACCGTTTGTGGTAAGTAAGAAACTACATAATGGATCATATTACCTCATTGATATGCATGATGCTGATAAATCACGAACATCTGAGGAAGAAACTGGAAGACCATGAAACATAGCCCAGTTGAGGCCATATTATACATAGGATCATTGTAATAACTATGTTATTTTGGTAATAAAAAACAGACTTGACAATATCTGAGTTATTGAGATTTGTTTCATATCATTGTGACAAAAAGTCAAACATTTTTTCTATATGATTACTTGGGGGATGATATTAGAGCACAGTCTATATCTCAAGAATCTGGCATAAGCCAAAATATATTGGTTATACTTGCCTGCCAGTCAGTGGTTACACGCTATTTTATGACCTAGATGTTTAAACCTGGTTGAGTCAATAATGTTATAACCCGGCAAAACCGGGTTACTGTGACCCTGAACTCACCAGAGTTGTACACACTAGAATATGTCATGCGAAAAACCAGCTGAGCTAGAAAGCAAAGAAAAACCAAGTCAAGGAAAACTTCACATGCAAATAAAATATGTTGCACAAATATATAAACCGGAAATAATTTGTATATCCTTGCAGAGAAACCGAGTTATTACAAACCAGATTGTAGCATAAGTGCACATGCGCACTTTCAAAAAATAGAGCTAGAAATAAAGCAGTTCATCTAGCCTATTACAGACCCATCAGGGTCAAATTATTGTTTTTGCAGAAATCAAATGTTTACTCCGCAGCAGATTTTCCTTTCTGCTGGGCAGCATCTTGACTTGTCGGGTCTTCAGCTTTCTGGTTATCCTCAGCAATCACTTGGGCGTCCTCCATACCTTCAAATTCATCAGAAGAAGCGTACTTCCAGTCCAGCTGAGCCAGAGCATTATTGATGTTCTCCGGTTCATATAAAGGGAGAGGTGGAGCAGGAACGGAAGGAGTAATGGATTGAGGCGCACCAGATGAAGAAGCAACAGAACGCCGGCTCTTCTGCGAAACTTGGCGGACTGCAGTTACAACTTGAGGGGAAAATGGCATCTTACGCTCACCCGGAGAAACATAACCCGGTCATAGATCTTTCAGTTTCACCTTCTCTGCAATGGTGCAAGCCTGGAACCGGCACTCCTTCTCGATTCTGGCGAAGTCTTTCCTGTTGTACTTGGACATATCCGCCTTATACTCTAGGAATCCCTTCATAAGAAAATCCGGATCCAATTCTGGGTGATACGCTTTGGCCAGGGACATAACCTTGATGGCTCCGCGACGGTAGGATGACACTTTCTGCTCTTCTATCCATTGAGGGACTTGAGTCATTTCCACCAGCATGTCTCTAAGCCTCTTAGGAGGATTTTCCCACCTCCTGACGGCTTTAATACATTCTCCACCTCCAACATACAACTGCCGGATCAAGGTGCACAAAGCCTTCAGTTTCAGGTTAGGAAGTTGGAGGTTATTGCCGTGCATTCTGCCTACAGGTTACAAGAAATTTCTTGATTAGAACCAAGCTATTGATAAAAAGGCAAAGGAGATACTGAACTTGAAAAGCAATGTATTGACAAAGGAATAATGAACCGGAAAAACTTACTGAACTAGAAAATCAATGTATCTCTTAGCAGATCTTTAACCTTGGTGAAGTTGGTCCGGGTTTCCTCCAAGTCCTTCTCAGCATTTTCTGCTCTGGTTATAAGAACCTTTTCCCGGTTTTCAAAATCCTGCTGGAGAAGCGACCAAGTTTTGGCCGCCTCAGTGATTTGATCTTCTAGATCCTTCTGTCGGGTCCTGGCCTCCTCAGTCTTCTTAGCCTCTTGGGATAGCATGCTCTTCAAATTTGAAACCTCCTTTTGCGAGGAGGACTCAAGACTCTGAAAATTATTGGTTACATCAGAACAAGTTATCATCAGTTTTCAATCATAACTTGAAGAAATTCTGGTTTATAATAGTATATTCCAACATATGGATAAGTCCCGAGTAGCCGCAGGCTGGCAAACCCGGCACTTGGGGGCTACACTATTTCAGATTCAAGCATTGGATTATGGGTTATGATTAAGTCCCGCGTTGCTGCAGGCTTGCAACCTGGCACTTGGGGGCTACACTATTTCAACCTAAATTGTGGTGGTTAAAAGTACAAGCAGAACAAGTCCCGGTCTATAATAATATTGTAAACCGGCACTTGGGGGCTACAGCTATTCAGTTTAAAATGTTCAATGGTAAATCTTCAAGTATATATTACAAATATAAACTGGAAGATTGAGGGCTACAGGTTATGGAGATCAAGGTTACCTCATATTTCTTCTTCAGAAATTCTATAATTCCATCGGAGCGGCGCCGGTTCTCGGAAAGTTCCTGCGCCAGGGTATCAAAATCCTGTCCTTCAATGTTGAGGCTAGAGGGAGCCCTCTTTTCTTCCGGTTTAACCTTTAGGTCCTCTGTGATTTTAGAAAGCACAGTGGAAGTACCAATAACCTGGGCACCTTGAGACCCGGTGATGACTACATCTGGATCACAAACATGTACATCTTGAACTGGAGGATCATTGGCCGGCGTGTTATCAACCGAATTCACCTCCTCTTCAGTCTCTTCAATCATAGCATCAGCATGACCCGGTGATCGAGCAGCTGGTTCATCTTCTTCTTCTCCATGAACCCTCTCCTCGAGGTTTGCAGCAGGAGCAGCAGATGAAATAGGGTTCACCTTTAGCACAGCTTGGGCTCTGCAAGGAAAAGAGAGTTATAAGCCGGATTGAGTGACTAAACATTACTAAGTGATGTACAAAAAGTAGAAAGGTTAGCTGACCCGGAGTTAATGGAAAACTCACTGGCCCCGCTGAAATAGGATGAGTCGGAGTTTGGAGAATCTGAACGAATAGGACGACTCAGCTCAGGCCTGATTTTTTTGGCCAAAGGATGTGAAGCAGTAGGTGAAAGTTGAGCCTTCAAAACCCGGCGGAGAGAAGTTTTCTCACACAAACCTGCTTCTAGTTCACTTGACCCGGAGCTCCGACTCCTTCTTCTTTTGCTACCTTTGTCATCAGCCTGCGTTTTCTCTATGTGTGAGGATGGTTTCAAGGGATTTTTTGACAGTCTAGAGATAGGCACCTTTGCAACAGCTTGCCGGGTCCTATTTTGGCTAGCAGGAGACTCCTTCTCAGCCACAACGTTGGAACCAGTGATGGGATTAGATGGATTGAGATCCGGAGTAATCTGATCTGGAGCTTCCTGACCCGGTGCTTCTTCACCGGCCTGTCCTTCGCCTAACCCGGTGCCCTCTTGTTCTGCCTGTTCATCCTGCGAGTAATCAGCGTCAGCAAATTGATTGTGCAAGTGACCGAGGGAGTCAAATTTAGAAACATCATCCTCTTCGTCACTTTGCTCCTCTGATTCATCGTCTTTAGAAGGGGAAGCCGGCTCTTCTGTGGAAACTGTGAGATCCTAGCGCAGGGCTCAATAGGATTAATAGGATACTCATATCAACAAGTTGCAACTTCTTTTCTGGAAACTCATCTTGAAAGAACTCCAGTGTTAAGCATGCTTGGCTTGGAGCAATTTGAGGATGGGTGACCGACCGGGAAGTCCTTCCCGGGTGCGCACGAGTGAGGACAAAGTGCGCAGGAAAGACAAGTGTTGGTCTGTGGGGCCAGTCTAGAGATCCTAGAGAGCTACCAGGGGTGACAGCCGCCGGCTACGAGGTGGCCGGGGTGTTACATTTGGTATCAGAGCCGACCCTCGCGGTTACACGGGCGTGTGCGGGTCAGTGGGTGGACATGTGGGACATGTGCCGACATTGGGCGCACAGACGAGTGCCAAGAGGGAAAGTTCCTGGACTGTAGGTTGACCGACGAGGGCATCGGTCTTCTAAGGGGGGAAGGATGTGAGATCCTGGCGCAGGGCTCAATAGGATTAATAGGATACTCATATCAACAAGTTGCAACTTCTTTTCCGGAAACTCATCTTGAAAGAACTCCAGTGTTAAGCGTGCATGGCTTGGAGCAATTTGAGAATGGGTGACCGACCGGGAAGTCCTTCCCGGGTGCGCATGAGTGAGGACAAAGTGCGCAGGAAAGACTAGTGTTCGTTTGTGGGGCCAGTCTAGAGATCCCAGAGAGCTACCAGGGGTGACAGCCGCCGGCTACGAGGTGGCCGGGGTGTTACAATAACCTAGAAGGGGTCTGTGGCCTGTGAACCGAACAGAGTATAAGTTAGAATATACACAGTTTAAAGGAATGAAAGTTTCTTATAAAACAAAAACTATAGAAACTTACAGGAGGAGCCGGGTTAGAAGCGCAAAAGGGCTCCAGGGCAACGTCAAAGAACCTATCTTGTTTTATTCCAACCAGGAGCTTGAGGGAAGTCACCATATCAAACATAGATACTAGAGACTCGGAATAACGCATGGGATCTGCTAAATCGGTGTATTCGTGAAACAGCCAATTCCTGATGCTCAGAGGTTGGATGCGCGAGTCCACCCAAGTTTTGGTTAAGTCTAAACCGGTAAGCCCGTGAAGTATCAAGGAAGTTACGCGCTTCAAGAGGGGCCGGATTTTGACTCGATCAGAGGGTTTGGTGTAGGAGTTCATGGTGCTGGTATAAACCATACGTTCAGGGCAATAACCCGGAAGCGCCGGTTCACCTTTGGGAGAAGTGTCTTTTACATAGAAGAAGGATTTTTTCCATAACTTAGGATGGCTAGCGAGGGGAATGCCCGGGCAGGCGATATCTTTCCACCTCTAAAAGGAGACACCACCACAGTGTCTGAGCTAACCCCCGGCTACTTCCAGGTGTTTGTTGCAATAAAAGTACTCGAGGAAGAGATATAAGTTAGGCTCTACTTGGAGATAATCTTCGCAGAGAACTACGAAGTTACTAACGTTGAGGATAGAGTTTGGTGGAAGATCCTAAAGGTGGAGACCACAGTAATTGAGGAGCGGGCGGAAAAAATGAGAGCCGGGTGGGCGAAACCCGCGGAGAATCTGGGCTTCGAAGACGATTACCTCGCCCGGCCCTGGTTCAGGCTGGGTCGCACTCTACTTCAAGTTCTTCGGAAGTAAGCCGGAGTCCTCCATCTCAATCAACCGACCTTGAGTCATTTCTGACTTACACCAGTTAACTTGCATCATAGACCGGCCAGGCTTAGCCGCGGCAGAACCGTAAGCGCCTCCGGCCTGCCTCTTCTTTCCGGCTCCTCTGGGTTTGGATGTCTGGCTCTTCTCCTTCACCATGATCGCAGCGAACGCCGGCGATGCTCCGACTGCGGCGGCGCGAGGGAAGGAGTGAAGATCTCGAGCTCTTGATCGGAGGAGGAAGACGAAGTGGAGGCTTGGGGGGCGAATGAGCTCTGGGGACCGTACGGTGGAGTATTTATATGCGGAGGCCTAAACCCTAGGGTTAGGTGGTAATTTTGCACAGAGGCCCCTCAGGATTACCCATTTTACGAGAAAAAGATGGACGGATTGGATCTACAGGAGGAGATTTTTCTGAGAAAAATACATTAATTACGTGGAGAAAAATTCGGTTAAATTAAGATATTTTCTGGTTCTGGAGATCTGAGAGATGAAGATGCAGGAGTTATCTTTTCGGGAAACGGAAAGATATGATCTTGAAGATAAAGAACTTAACCCGGGGAATCCGGATCGGATATTTTTGAAGGTTATCTTATAAAGGCAAATTATTTTTGCCTGGCTTGCGCTCCAAGAAGCTTAACTTGAACATCGTAAGTCTCAACTTAAGTGTTCACGTTAACCTGGGGGCTAATGTTGGGGGAATAGGTGAGGGGGAGCCTAACCAACCCCTCATATACACCGGAATCCACTTAATGGGGCTCAAGATGTTTGGTCTGATTTATAGTAAGGAGATCCGGATCATGATGGTCACTCTGTAGAAAGAAGGCTCGGGTTACCAAGTTCGTAACCCAGAGAAGACGGAGGACCGGCCTAGAGTCTTAGTTGGAGGTGTAAGGGCCCAAGGCATGGAGGTCAGCCCAAGGCCGGACGGAGACGACCAGGTCACGGGGAGAACCGGCACAGGATGACCTAGAACCGGATCTGACTAGAACTCCGATAACGGGTATAACCCAGATCCTTTGTAACCCGGGGGGACTTGGCCACTATATAAGGCGATCTCTTGGGACGTAGAAAGACAAGCTCTAAGTCAATATCAAGGTAACTCGGACATCGAGAGCCGGAATTGCCCTTTGTAATCGAGACCTTGTTTTCTAATAGTAAGAAGGCAGGAGTAGGTTTTACCCTCAATCGAGGGGTCGAACCTGGGCAAATTCGCGTCTCTCGTTTCCGCCTTAACCCTTTCGAATTTTCACTAAGTAGCAATGGCCTCGCAATCTAGTTCTCACATGAGGACACTTACCGTGACAACACCACGACACCGACCGAACATGATATATAGATGAGTATGATGTCGGTATACCTCCTCCCAAGCTTAGGCTTTTGGCCTAAGTGGAGATCAATCATGGCACGTGAAGTATCCCCACTGTGGTGGGTCGTCTCTCGCATGGTCGTACTCGGGCGCCCAAGAGGAAGATGAAGCAGCGGGCGCATACTCATAACCGGGGTGCTGGTACGGGATCCCCGTGGCATCGGAGGGCTGGACCAAATCACCATCGTTCCCCTCTCCGGCATCCTCCCCTTGATGGAAGTGGTGCTCAATGTATGTGTCCAGCTCACTCTCATAAAGCATCCATCCATGCCTGCTATAAAGATTAAACAAAAGAGGTGCAGGCAAAAGTACTTTCCTAATAGTTTATTAACTCTCCACCTGGATTGTTTGGAGAAAGCATGGGTAGAAAGAAACTTATGTTGAACCATGGAAACAAGATCCATCCTCTCTATAGGAAATTGTAGGTCTAGAGGGTGTGGCTCCAAACCATGCAAAGCTAGCAAGCGCAAGGCAATAAGACCTCCACAAATTCCGCCCTTCTCACAGTTAAGCGAGAGACGGTAAGAAATTAAATCGCCAAATTTATAAGACCTATCACATCTTAAGGCAGCTGAAATAAACGCCAAATCATAAACAGATAGCTTGTTGACAGTTTTTCTAGCTAGCACACATCTAGAAATAAAATAGGAAAAGTATCGAATGCTAGGGAGTTGAATTTCTCGTATTTTACCACTCTTCCCTGTGAAGCTTCTGCCTTGGAAAATCTCCTCATATAATTCTAGCAGTGGTTTAGGCTTCCCTCTTATCTTCTCACAAGAACCCCACTCTGGTACCTTGATAGCTGCACAAAAATCACTGAAAGGCAAGTTTACAGCTTTATTGTAAATTTTATAGTGAACCATAGGTTTAGTTGAGGACCATTTAAAACGAAAATCCTGCACCACAAACATAGTTAGTTTCACATGTTGGATAGGTTCATCCTCAATGAAACGGTCCAAGCCTGCATTATGCACAAGAGTGTTGAAATTATGCAGAATTCCTGTAATCCTCATGAATTCCTGACAGGGATAAATTGATGGGAACACTCTCTCTTCACGGTGCACGAGCATAACTTCATGTAACTCCAACTCATGTTGGTTTAGTTGATGAACATTGTGCTCCATCTCAGAGATTTTTCAACAATCACTACAAAAATTAATTTTAAGCAACTATAAGGTGGAAACTACCATAGGGACTTATATGAGAGCTAGCCATACATCAAAACTACATTATTTCTACTCAAATAAAGCATGCAAACTCACATAAGCTTTCACCTCTATAGTACCAAAATACTCAAGAAATACTCCACTAAACAAAATTCTACTTGGATCATCGGAGGAGTCACATATCGGAGAGCAAATGCACCAAATCTCAGCACAAATGATGGGCTAAAAAAGGAGATCGAAAATCCAGAGGAAGAACAGCAAGAACACGGGTTCCAGGAAATATTTTCAGTTTGGGAGGTGAGAGAGAAGACTTTGGCAGTGGAGAGAGTTAGTGGGGGGCCAGGGGGGCCCCACACCATGTGTTGGCGTCACCAGGGAACTGGCCACGCCACCCCATGGTGTGCCTGACTGGTGGGTCCCCGGGGGCCTCCCAGGTGGCTCTCTGCCTAATTTTTGACGTAAAAATTTATTATAATTTTTCTGGAATTTTTCGGGAAACTTTATTTTTGAGGTATTTCCAAAATTTTAATCTATACCTAATAATAAAGGCGTTAAGGCTTCCCTGGTTTGGTTTGGTATGTCACTGAAACTACCCTCAAAGTTGACACAAATTACACACCTTGCCACGGGTAAGTTGTACCTATTGAGATATATTTATACCGTTTGGTCTGACAGGTGAATCGCTCCTATCGCAGCAGTCGGTCTCCGTTTCGCTTCCGTGGTCTCGATAAGTCAGATTGGTATGTCAACCGACCAGCCAGTTGCATGGCTCAACAGGCAGGTAAGAATCGATCGAGTTAAACTACAACTAGCATAGAGATAGAAACGTGAATCCATTGGCCGGCCTCGAAACAAACACGGCGCTGACTTTCAAGCCATGGATCATGAGACATGAAGATAAAGAGATTGGGAATCGTGGGATTCGAGAGTTGAAGAGGATCGGTGGGAGAAGGCAAGTCCGCCGCCAGACTACAGGAGATCAACCAGGCCGTCAAACCGCCGGAGGTCCACCAGGACGATCAGGACCGTAACCATCCTACTCTCTCCCTGGTCTGCCCCGCACGCCTCGGGTCAGTGCGAGTGCCCCAATGAACCTCGGCCTGGCCTAGCGCATGGGATCCAACTGCCTGTACATTGTATGTCTGTTCCACTTCATAAAAAGCAAGGCCAGGGAACAAGAATACGAAGACTACGAGACACCGCACTTCAAAGAAAACGACGACTACTAGGTACTACCCTCCTCAGATCAGTCGCACGCTGCGCGGCCTTCTCCAAGCGATTCCGCCGTATCCTCACCACCTCCTCGGACTTATGGCTCCGCGGCCGCTGCCGCCTTGTAACACCTGTGGTGTTACCTGTTTGTTTTGTTTGCATCATATGCATCACATTGCATTGCACCATGTTTGCATCACAACTGAAAATTTCAACACAATTTTAACTTTCACCCTTGCTCAAAAGTTTCCAATTTCAAAATTGCAACTAAACCACTCAATTGTTTTTCACTGTTTGAAGCTGTTTGATCAACATGCCTGTTAATAAAATGTTCCCTGTTGTTAAAACCTTAGTGGCTAATTCAAAAATTCAAATCAAATCACTTCTAATTATCCTATTTTCAATATGGGTTTAAAGATTAAAATTTGGCAAACAAATTAAATCAAATAATGTGTATAATTGCTTGTTGCTTATTAAATAAAATTTGTTTAACTTCAAATTTCCAGCCAAACTCTATTTGAAAAATCACCTAACCAATTAATATCCAATTACTACTTTCAAGTTGTTGAAATTACCTTTTAACTACCTTGTTGTTGTGGTGTTGCAAATTAATAAAATTTCAACTAAACACCCCAAAATTTATTTGGAAAATTCAACTAACAATTCTATTTCAATTAAAATTTCAACTTTGTGAAAGAAATGCTAACCCTGCTTTCATTTTCTGTTTTGAAGTAATAAAAATATTTAATACAACAATCCCCTCCAAATTCTATTTCTTTCTCCCTCTTTTATCTTTTCCAAAATTTGTTCATATTGAAAAAAAAAAAAACAGCAAAAAAAAGAAGAGCATGGAAAAGGGCAGCCCAATTCTCTTCTCTCTCTCTGGCCCACTCCTTTCTTTCTTCTCTCCCAAGCCCAGTTTTCTTTTCTGGCCCACCCATCTCTCTGTTGTCATCTTCCTCAAGTGTACGAACACCTGCAGAACCCTTCGATCGATCTCCCCTCCACCAGATGCCTGCCGTACTCATGCCCCCTCTCCGATAAAAGCACCAACCACCCCTCTGCCCTAACCTAGAAACCCTAGTTCCTCTCCCCTAGCGCCGTCCTCTCTAGTTCCCCTCTCTGCTGCAAGTTCTTCTGAACCCTGAACCACCCCACCGATCACAACCAGAGCACCATCTTCCCCCCTTAGCTCCGACCGCCATGGGCACCGCGAGGAGGTACTGACCCCGGGAATGGAACCATCTTCCATCCATCACCAAAGTTGCTGAAGACGCGGAGGCGGGAGGAGGCTCGAGCCGCCGCCGCCGTGGAGCTTTGCCGCCGGCCAATCTGCCTGCACCGAGTCTGCTGCGCCTCCTCCTCTCTGTCGCAAGGTGAGCCGCTCGCCCTGCCTACCCTCCTCTCCCCTCTGGTCCGCCTCCACGCACCGCGCGAGCACCGCACCGGCCGGCCACCGGCCACCAGCACCGGGCGCACGCAGCACTCACCGCGGCAGGACGCCCATCGCCGTCCGCCCCCTGTTCCTTCCCTGTCGAGTACAGCCATCAGAGTCAGTACCGATTCAGATTCAGAAAAAACCAACACGAAACTACAGCTGATACCCCCCCCCCCCCGACCCCCTCTACTGTCACAAAGAGAGCACCAGCCCACTGGTTCGGGTCCCAGGCGCACAAGCCAGAGGGGGTGGGTTCGAATCCCACCCCCTGCAAATTGAAACACCCTTTTTCTCTTTTATTTTCAGATCCAACACCTCACTGTAATTTTCGCACAGGTCCTTGTATTTTTATTCTGGGTCCCTGCAATTTTGTTCTAAGTCCCTAGCTGAGGAATAAAAATGGCAGATTAACAACCAAACTTTAAAAATGCCTAACTAATTAATTACAACTCCAAATTTAACATTTTTAATATGTTTTCAATACCAAATTTAATACTCTATCTATTTAAGCCATTTGTTTTCTGTTTTGAATTTTCAAAATGCAATTCAAATTGGAATTCAAACAATTCAATTGCAATTTGGTAAAATCAATAACTAATTCATTATTAATCCAAATAATGCAAATAAAATATGTTTTCCATACCATTTTGAATAACCTTTTCAAATATAAATTTTGTTTCATGGTTTGAATAATTTAAATTGCCTAAATAATTTAATACTTGTTTAATTCATTTAAATTTGATAAAATCATAACTTGCTCAAAATAAAATAATTTTGAACATGCAATATATGTTTTCAAACCATCAAAGTGTGAACTTTTCAAATGTGAGTTTGAATTTATGTTTTGAACAAATAAAAATTCAATTAAATTCAAACTTGTTTTAAATCCCTTTAAAACTTGTTTAATATTGTTTAATTCATAATTAAATTATCCTAACTCCTATTTCAATATTTGAAACATGTAATCCAACTAAAATTTGATGTTCTTTTCAAATACAAATTTTGTTAATTGTTTTGAACACTTTAACTTGATGAAAACAACAATTGCTTGTGTGACATGTTTAAGTAACCAAACGTTCCAATCTTAACCAATAATTTCCTAAACTTGGTAAACCTTGTTTCTATTTGATTCTATTGTTGTTATTTTGCTGTTTTCCTCATCCATGCATCATGCTAATTCACTTACACAATTTGATTAGTTGTAAAACAATTAATTCAACCATAATTCATGGGCTTTTCATATGCAACTCAACTTGCATATGGGTCCCTTTAAATCTGTTTATCTTGTCAACTAGTTATTTCTATGCATCAATTAAATTGTCATGCATCCATGTCTTGATCATGCTGGATCTTTTGCCGTAGTAGTAATTGTTGCATCCGGTGTTTCTTTTAGTTTGTTGCTTCTTCGCGGATAGGACGTTGAGATGATGTGAGCAACGACAAGTTCTGCTACCTTGCGGGATCTCAGGCAAGTATACTCACTTGCATGCCATATGGTTGCCTTTCATCACTTGTTACCGATTCTTTCCGTTGATTCTTTTCTGCTAGCCTTAGTAGTAGTTGTTTCTGTTACGAACCCATCACATGAATCCCTTAACCCTGATACTGCCTCACCTCCCTACCTATAACCATTGTTTGTGCCTGTGTCTTACTATCTTGCTTAGGGTTGCTTTTGCTCGAGCTCGTTGTCGGTTACTTCTTTTACTATCGTACTCTTTTATTATCGTACCGGGGGCTCGAAGTTAATCAATCAATCCTGTTAATGCTAATGTTAATAATAATTTTGATGATAAGGCACCGGCGGAGGCCCAGGGTGGTTTTGAGGCCCGCTAGTGTCGACCCCCTAATTAGGAAAAGGGTCTTGTCTACTGATCCATGATGAGCGCACTACCCGCATTTGGGGAGTATGGGCTCCCCCTCAGTTTGACTCGATTCGCATCTCGTCCAAATCGCCGTACTAGTTCGGGCTTTCCATTTGCTGCATGCATGATCTTGCGAGCCCTTGGATCCCGGGTGGAACTTTCGTAGTCGGCATTTAGGGCGGCGTGGTCTTCCAGTGCTATGAGGGTCCCCTTTTCTTCGTGGGGCTCGATTAGCCGCGCACGCACAGCACGCGGTGCTTTGGGCTTGATGCGAAGAAGGGTTGGAGTGTGTTGAGTGCCCCGCTTGGTGGGAGGCATTCCATCTGGCGGGATATTCATGAGTGTGGTTACTTTGGTGCACCCCTGCAGGGTAAATCTTCTCGAGAAGCCGTGTTTTCCGCGGTTATGGATTACTTGGTGAAAGTACTGGCTAACAAGTACTCAGGACAACTTCAACATAATGATCAATCATGTTTCACCCAATGATTAATAACTTGACTAGTAATAGGTTATTCACACAATAACATGACTCATCTTAATACCACGGTGTGAGTTATCCTCGGATTGCTTCTTCGGATAAGGGGTGAGATCCAGGATGGGTTTGATTGAAGTTATCTTTCAGTTGGTTACTATCACTCGATCTTATCTCCTTTCTGGTAGTTGGAAGTAATAGAATCTCTGTAGTTGGTTAGTGCAGCCTGTTGTCGCTTATTTGCAATAACCCCTTCTTCTCCGTTGATCCTAAAGTATTCGTATCTTGTGATGACTGGCTACGCCGGTAACTTGTGAGTATGGGCTTTATCCCCCTTGCCAGTACTTAACCGTACTGACCCACGAATCTCTTTCGTGGCTGCAAATTCCAAATTGCAGTCAGCAGGTTTGAAGTCTGACGACGTTAGCTTGGGAATCCCTCCGGCTTGGCCTGGGCAGGGATTGGACGCCTTCGGTTATCTTCAGGACTCTTAGTCCAATTTGGATCTTGTCCGTAGACGGACGTTTGTTTCTTCCGCTGTTATTTGGATCTTTGTATTGTACCAGTTGTAACCCTGGCTCGTTTGAGTCCTCTTGTATCTATCTGTTTCTGTTGTAATTGTGGATTATTCGTGAACTATTGTAATGTTATCATAAATGGCAACCTGGAATCGGTTATTATGCGGATTTGGCGGGAATGCTGAAATCTGCATAGTGCCCGATCTCGGGGCGTCACAAATGGTATCAGAGCCTTGGTTCCGATTCCCGAGATTGTTTCGATACGAATGGTTATCGAAGCAACGGGTCCGCAAAGCCTGTAGGATAACCTCGCTAACGGTCGTTGTTTCTAGAGTGTCAAAAACTAGTTCTGCTAAACTATTTTGGAAACATCTCAATAGGATTCCTGTTTTTCTCCTTACCTCTATTCTATTTCCCCTCCCATCTTATTTGTTTCGGAGTCTCTCTTACTGTCTATCTTTCAAAGTGTTAGGATCCTACGTGGGTGGACGTTTTCTGAGCCCTTAACCTAATAGGTTCGATCATCGGAAGATTCCTGGTGGGAGAACATCGTCGTCACTCCGAGCAAGAATCCCTTGTTAGTGGTGTCGAGGAGATCAACTGGAAGCATGAGGAATCGATAGTCGAACTTCTTTCCCCTCCCGGGTTAGCAGGTGGATTGCGAGGGCGCAATCCCTTGTTAGTGGTGTCGTCTGTAACACCTGTGGTGTTACCTGTTTGTTTTGTTTGCATCATATGCATCACATTGCATTGCACCATGTTTGCATCACAACTGAAAATTTCAACACAATTTTAACTTTCACCCTTGCTCAAAAGTTTCCAATTTCAAAATTGCAACTAAACCACTCAATTGTTTTTCACTGTTTGAAGCTGTTTGATCAACATGCCTGTTAATAAAATGTTCCCTGTTGTTAAAACCTTAGTGGCTAATTCAAAAATTCAAATCAAATCACTTCTAATTATCCTATTTTCAATATGGGTTTAAAGATTAAAATTTGGCAAACAAATTAAATCAAATAATGTGTATAATTGCTTGTTGCTTATTAAATAAAATTTGTTTAACTTCAAATTTCCAACCAAACTCTATTTGAAAAATCACCTAACCAATTAATATCCAATTACTACTTTCAAGTTGTTGAAATTACCTTTTAACTACCTTGTTGTTGTGGTGTTGCAAATTAATAAAATTTAATTATCAACTAAACACCCCAAAATTTATTTGGAAAATTCAACTAACAATTCTATTTCAATTAAAATTTCAACTTTGTGAAAGAAATGCTAACCCTGCTTTCATTTTCTGTTTTGAAGTAATAAAATATTTAATACAACAATCCCCTCCAAATTCTATTTCTTTCTCCCTCTTTTATATTTTCCAAAATTTGTTCATATTGAAAAAAAAAAACAAACAGCAAAAAAAAGAAGAGCATGGAAAAGGGCAGCCCAATTCTCTTCTCTCTCTCTGGCCCACTCCTTTCTTTCTTCTCTCCCAAGCCCAGTTTTCTTTTCTGGCCCACCCATCTCTCTGTTGTCATCTTCCTCAAGTGTACGAACACCTGCAGAACCCTTCGATCGATCTCCCCTCCACCAGATGCCTGCCGTACTCATGCCCCCTCTCCGATAAAAGCACCAACCACCCCTCTGCCCTAACCTAGAAACCCTAGTTCCTCTCCCCTAGCGCCGTCCTCTCTAGTTCCCCTCTCTGCTGCAAGTTCTTCTGAACCCTGAACCACCCCACCGATCACAACCAGAGCACCATCTTCCCCCCTTAGCTCCGACCGCCATGGGCACCGCGAGGAGGTACTGACCCCGGGAATGGAACCATCTTCCATCCATCACCAAAGTTGCTGAAGACGCGGAGGCGGGAGGAGGCTCGAGCCGCCGCCGCCGTGGAGCTTTGCCGCCGGCCAATCTGCCTGCACCGAGTCTGCTGCGCCTCCTCCTCTCTGTCGCAAGGTGAGCCGCTCGCCCTGCCTACCCTCCTCTCCCCTCTGGTCCGCCTCCACGCACCGCGCGAGCACCGCACCGGCCGGCCACCGGCCACCAGCACCGGGCGCACGCAGCACTCACCGCGGCAGGACGCCCATCGCCGTCCGCCCCCTGTTCCTTCCCTGTCGAGTACAGCCATCAGAGTCAGTACCGATTCAGATTCAGAAAAAACCAACACGAAACTACAGCTGATACCCCCCCCCCCCGACCCCCTCTACTGTCACAAAGAGAGCACCAGCCCACTGGTTCGGGTCCCAGGCGCACAAGCCAGAGGGGGTGGGTTCGAATCCCACCCCCTGCAAATTGAAACACCCTTTTTCTCTTTTATTTTCAGATCCAACACCTCACTGTAATTTTCGCACAGGTCCTTGTATTTTTATTCTGGGTCCCTGCAATTTTGTTCTAAGTCCCTAGCTGAGGAATAAAAATGGCAGATTAACAACCAAACTTTAAAAATGCCTAACTAATTAATTACAACTCCAAATTTAACATTTTTAATATGTTTTCAATACCAAATTTAATACTCTATCTATTTAAGCCATTTGTTTTCTGTTTTGAATTTTCAAAATGCAATTCAAATTGGAATTCAAACAATTCAATTGCAATTTGGTAAAATCAATAACTAATTCATTATTAATCCAAATAATGCAAATAAAATATGTTTTCCATACCATTTTGAATAACCTTTTCAAATATAAATTTTGTTTCATGGTTTGAATAATTTAAATTGCCTAAATAATTTAATACTTGTTTAATTCATTTAAATTTGATAAAATCATAACTTGCTCAAAATAAAATAATTTTGAACATGCAATATATGTTTTCAAACCATCAAAGTGTGAACTTTTCAAATGTGAGTTTGAATTTATGTTTTGAACAAAAAAAATTCAATTAAATTCAAACTTGTTTTAAATCCCTTTAAAACTTGTTTAATATTGTTTAATTCATAATTAAATTATCCTAACTCCTATTTCAATATTTGAAACATGTAATCCAACTAAAATTTGATGTTCTTTTCAAATACAAATTTTGTTAATTGTTTTGAACACTTTAACTTGATGAAAACAACAATTGCTTGTGTGACATGTTTAAGTAACCAAACGTTCCAATCTTAACCAATAATTTCCTAAACTTGGTAAACCTTGTTTCTATTTGATTCTATTGTTGTTATTTTGCTGTTTTCCTCATCCATGCATCATGCTAATTCACTTACACAATTTGATTAGTTGTAAAACAATTAATTCAACCATAATTCATGGGCTTTTCATATGCAACTCAACTTGCATATGGGTCCCTTTAAATCTGTTTATCTTGTCAACTAGTTATTTCTATGCATCAATTAAATTGTCATGCATCCATGTCTTGATCATGCTGGATCTTTTGCCGTAGTAGTAATTGCTGCATCCGGTGTTTCTTTTAGTTCGTTGCTTCTTCGCGGATAGGACGTTGAGATGATGTGAGCAACGACAAGTTCTGCTACCTTGCGGGATCTCAGGCAAGTATACTCACTTGCATGCCATATGGCTGCCTTTCATCACTTGTTACCGATTCTTTCCGTTGATTCTTTTCTGCTAGCCTTAGTAGTAGTTGTTTCTGTTACGAACCCATCACATGAATCCCTTAACCCTGATACTGCCTCACCTCCCTACCTATAACCATTGTTTGTGCCTGTGTCTTACTATCTTGCTTAGGGTTGCTTTTGCTCGAGATCGTTGTCGGTTACTTCTTTTACTATCGTACTCTTTTATTATCGTACCGGGGGCTCGAAGTTAATCAATCAATCCTGTTAATGCTAATGTTAATAATAATTTTGATGATAAGGCACCGGCGGGAGGCCCAGGGTGGTTTTGAGGCCCGCTAGTGTCGACCCCCTAATTAGGAAAAGGGTCTTGTCTACTGATCCATGATGAGCGCACTACCCGCATTTGGGGAGTATGGGCTCCCCCTCAGTTTGACTCGATTCGCATCTCGTCCAAATCGCCGTACTAGTTCGGGCTTTCCATTTGCTGCATGCATGATCTTGCGAGCCCTTGGATCCCGGGTGGAACTTTCGTAGTCGGCATTTAGGGCGGCGTGGTCTTCCAGTGCTATGAGGGTCCCCTTTTCTTCGTGGGGCTCGATTAGCCGCGCACGCACAGCACACGGTGCTTTGGGCTTGATGCGAAGAAGGGTTGGAGTGTGTTGAGTGCCCCGCTTGGTGGGAGGCATTCCATCTGGCGGGATATTCATGAGTGTGGTTACTTTGGTGCACCCCTGCAGGGTAAATCTTCTCGAGAAGCCGTGTTTTCTGCGGTTATGGATTACTTGGTGAAAGTACTGGCTAACAAGTACTCAGGACAACTTCAACATAATGATCAATCATGTTTCACCCAATGATTAATAACTTGACTAGTAATAGGTTATTCACACAATAACATGACTCATCTTAATACCACGGTGTGAGTTATCCTCGGATTGCTTCTTCGGATAAGGGGTGAGATCCAGGATGGGTTTGATTGAAGTTATCTTTCAGTTGGTTACTATCACTCGATCTTATCTCCTTTCTGGTAGTTGGAAGTAATAGAATCTCTGTAGTTGGTTAGTGCAGCCCGTTGTCCCTTATTTGCAATAACCCCTTCTTCTCCGTTGATCCTAAAGTATTCGTATCTTGTGATGACTGGCTACGCCGGTAACTTGTGAGTATGGGCTTTATCCCCCTTGCCAGTACTTAACCGTACTGACCCACGAATCTCTTTCGTGGCTGCAAATTCCAAATTGCAGTCAGCAGGTTTGAAGTCTGACGACGTTAGCTTGGGAATCCCTCCGGCTTGGCCTGGGCAGGGATTGGACGCCTTCGGTTATCTTCAGGACTCTTAGTCCAATTTGGATCTTGTCCGTAGACGGACGTTTGTTTCTTCCGCTGTTATTTGGATCTTTGTATTGTACCAGTTGTAACCCTGGCTCGTTTGAGTCCTCTTGTATCTATCTGTTTCTGTTGTAATTGTGGATTATTCGTGAACTATTGTAATGTTATCATAAATGGCAACCTGGAATCGGTTATTATGCGGATTTGGCGGGAATGCTGAAATCTGCATAGTGCCCGATCTCGGGGCGTCACACGCCTCGGCATGAACCTCTGACCCCCGTAAATCGTGTGGCACCTCAGCTAGGACTGCAGCGATGGCCATGCCAAGCGCGATGTACGATCGTCTCTGGTGGCCACGTTCTGGTAGGCTCAGGCCGGCGCCATTATCACATCTACAACAGACTGTCTCTTCTTGGTCTTCGCCGGTGCAGTCTGTCTCCACCACTGGACATTGATCAGCACATACCGCGAGCTCAGGCGGTTGCATGCTCGATCTCTTGTGAGTATGTGAAGCTATTTTATATATGAAGCATTTGTTCGTTCCTCTGAACTGGCTCTCGGGAAGCTCGACGGGACGTCAAGGTTTCGACTCTGGTGTTTGAAGCGGTGGACAACACACACACGCAGGTCGGAAGGAGGAGGCGCTCTGCATGGAGCTGGTAGGAGAGGAGGTGGGCGGGAGGATGAGAGCTGGCAGGAGAAGAGGTGGGTGTTGGTCTCGCCAGCAAGCGTAGGGAGGAGGACAAAGAGCTGAGGCGGATGCATAGGCTCCTGAGTCCTCCTGACGGATCAGGGGACATGTCGACGAAAGAGGACATGCCATGGTCGTGAGAAGAAGCCTGGCGGCGCTGTTCTCCATGGAGAGTGAGGACAGAGCAACGGAAAAAAGCTGGTTGTGGGTGTGGGCTTAGGAAGACGGGTCAGGGCTGGTTGTTGGGGTGTTTTTTTTTTCTTTTTATACTGTATTTCATTTCAGCAAATACATTTTTTTATGATTTAACGAAGCTTTCAATATGTTGTAACTTTTCCAAACTTCTATGAATTCGGAGTTGGAATTATTACATATTAATACTCTCAGCATCTCAATTTGTTACTAAATCTTATTATTTTTATTTTCACAAGTTTTTATGGTTTTTTTATTTCCAAGAAACTATTGAACTGCTATATGTACATGCATTTGTCAAAATTTGGTAAAATAAAGATTTAAACTAATAGTAGATTATTATTATTCTTTGTTATGCGAATCATTTTTATTTTGTGTGTGTACTAATGTGTTATATCGACCTTACAGTTACAAGAAAAATTTAAAACATAGGTTGGTACAATATCGAGTGAAAATTAGAGAGTCTATGGAAATGTAGGTCAAAACAGGAGTATCATCTTTTACTAATGCTCTTCTCAAGGATAGAATCAGAAAAGGACGAAGTAATACAAGGATTATTCAAGTCGATCGCTTTTGGGGTCAGTAATTCTATGCATAATTCTATACGCCAACGACTACATGTGTCCACTTCATGAAAAAAAAATATTTATAGCACGTAGGGGAATAACAACTATAGATATTGTTTCATCGGAATTATTTGCCAATGCCTTAACATAACATGTTTCACGCATCCACCTCTCGACTCCTGCCGTAATGATGTATCCCCTTCCTCTACTCCAGATATTAAGGAATGCAAATACCTTTTTGGAGCGGGTGAGGTGAAGATAGCGGCATATGCCTTTGCTGGCTCATGTGTACAAGCTCTATTGGCTGAAGCCACGAGTGGAGGAGAATTAACGTTTTGCCTGATGTTGAAACTGGTCGGCTATACCAGTAAGAACTTAATTTATGCAGCATTCGTGAGAAAGAGATTTTTTTTAATCTCCCGTTGCAACGCACGGGCATGTTTGCTAGTAATTAATAAAAACCAAGAAAATGAAAGTGAAAAGGTGGAAAACAAAACCAAAACCAGCACTATAGAGGTTCTATGACACTCTAATGGAAAAATATCCAAATAAAACAAAGGTGGAAGTGGTGAAAACAAAAGTATGGGTGGTGAAAACATGCATAACTACAGTAATCAGGGTGAAAACATGATGAAAACTTGAATATGGATGGTGGAAAACATGATTATACTAAAGTAGTAATGTGATAACAGAAGTAAACATGGTGAAAACATAATGGGGAAGGTGAAAACATAGTGAAAACATTGTCCTCTTCATTTAAAATCATTTTGTTAACAAGGGTGATCAAGTCTTGTTACCAGAACAATTTTCATATGAAGCCAAACTTTGCTAATCACTAAATAATTACGTTACCTCAACCTTGATAGACATAGTCCCAATCATAATAATGTCATATTCTTTGGGTGGTACTGGAATGGGACAATAAAATTCTCCAATCTTGATGGTCTCAATATTTCCAATTGAATTTAAACCATATCTTCTATCAATCTTCGTAGGAAAATAAACAGTGTGCTCTTTATCATTAACATTAAAAGTTACTTTTCCTTGATTGCAATCAATAACAGCCCCTGTAGTATTAAGAAAAGGTCTCCCGAGAATAATAGACATATTATCATCTTCAGGCATTTCCAACGCAACAAAGTCAGTTAATATCAAACAATTAGTAGCAACTTGCACAGGAACATTCTCACATATACCAACAGGAATAGCAGTGGATTTATCAGCCATTTGCAAAGATATATCAGTGTATATCAATTTTTCAAGAGAGAGTCTCTTATAAAGAGAGAAATGCATAACACTAACTCCAGCTCCCAAGTCACATAAAGCAGTTCTAACATAATTATTTTTAATAGAACAAGGGATAGTAGGACTACCAGGATCTCCAAGCTTCTTTGGAACCTTGCCATCGAAAGAGTAATTAGCAAGCATAGTGGAAATTTCCTCATTAGGAATCTTCCTTTTGTTGGAGAAAATATCTTTCATATATTTAGAATAAGGAGGCAGTTTAATAGCATCAGTCAAAGGGATTTGCAAAAATAGAGGTTTCATCCAGTCACAAAACTTGTTATAATGTTCTTCTTCCTTTGATTTGTGTTTCTTATTAGGAAAAGGCATTGCTTTTTGTACCCAAGGCTCTCTTTAATTACCATGTTTATTAGAAATGAAATCCTCCTTAGTATACTTTGTAATTTTAGTTTTCTTTTCAGGTTCAGCTACAGGTTCTTCTTTATCAGAAGCATCACTTTTATCATTTACCACTTTCAGTTTCAGCATCAGAAATAGATATACTATTAGGATCTTTATAAGGTTCAAGAGATTCTACAACATTTTTATGTCTCTTCTTCTTTTTCTTATGAGAACTATTATTTTTAGGTTGCTGAGAATCTTGTTCAATTCTTTTAGGATTTCCTTCAGGATACAAGGGGTCTTGAGTAGAAACACCACTTCTAGTAATTATTTCATAGACATGTTTATCTCTAGCAGCATTAGCTAGCATGTCTTTTTGCACTTTAGTAAGTTGATCAATTTGAGTTCGAACCATTTGAAAATGTTTAACAAGCATTTTTACATCATTAGAGGTTCTCTCAATAATACCATGCAAATTATCAATAGCTCTAGAGTTTTCCATAAGATGGTTTTGCACTCTCCTATTAAGGTTGTCTTGCTTACCAACATAATTATCAAATTCATCTAAGCATTGATTAGGTGGTTTAGAGTAAGGAATATCTCTACTATCAAAATATTGGAGAGAGTGTACCTCAACAGTTGATGGATGAGGAATTGGCTTACATAATTCTTCTATAGGAGGTAAATTCTTCACATCTTTGGATTTAATACCCCTCTCTTTATGAGATTTCTTTGCTTCCTTCATCACTTCATCATTTAATTCAATCATCCCTATCTTCTTGGGTGTTGGTATTGGTTTTGGCTCTAGAATAGGTGTAGGATCAGGTATATTCTAATCATCATAATTTTTGGCTATTTTAGACATTAATTCCTCAGCTTCTTCTGGAGTTCTTTTCTTGAAAACACAACCAGCACAACTATCCAGGTATGTCCTAAATTCAACAGTTAGTCCATTATAAAATATATCTAGGAGCTCATTTTTAGGTAATGGGTATCCAGGGCTAGCTCTTATCAAAGAACAAAACCTTGTACAAGACTTAGACATTTTTTCTCCTTCAATTTGCTCAAAGTTAAAGATGTCCTGCACAACAGCATGTTGGGCACTAGCAGGAAAGTATTTGTATAAGAAAGGATTAACCAAATCCATAGGATTAGTAATACACCCAGGTGACAGATTGTTAAACCAAGTTTTAGCTTCATCTTTCAATGAGAAAGGGAAGATCTTGGTAACAAAATAAGTACGCAGCTTAGTATCATCAGAAAATAGACTACTCAAAGATGAAAGCTCATTCATGTGTTCCATAGCACTTTTACTTTCAGTTCCACAAAAAGGTTCCTTCTCAACATAGATATATAAGATAAATCAAAAGAGAAATTATAATCCTTGTCTATAATGTGTATGGGAGATGTGGCAAACTTAGCATCAAGAGAAGATTTATATTTCACAGCATGTCTTGCAAGAAGACTCCTAAGAGCAGTTGCAACAGTAGTAGCACGAGCTTCTTCAATGAAATCATCATTAAGTTCAATATAGTTTTCATTAAGATCATTAATAAGCTCAGTTGAATTAACAGGTTACCAATATTTTCAACAGAAATTTCGGCATTTTTAATTTGTTTGGATCTAGAAATATTAGCATCTAGGAAAGGACCTAGAGAACCAGTATCATCAAGCACAGTAGAGGCATCATCAAAAGTATCAGAACCATTCTCAGACTCAGCAGAAGTACGTGTAGCATGTGGTGGAGTAAGAAGCTTACTCATATCAGGCGGTGAATCAAGAGCAGCAGAGGTGTTCAGAGTTGTACCTCTTCTTGTAGTGGATGGTAATATAGGAACTTTTCCATCACGAGTCTTGCCCATGATGAATGGCTTGCAGCAAACAATATCACGATCAAGTGAGCAAAAAAATAAAGCTATGCTCCCCGGCAACGACGCTAAAAAATAGTCTTGATGACCCACAAGTATAGGGGATCGCAGCAGTCTTCGAGGGAAGTAAAACCCAAATTTATTGATTCGACACAAGGGGATCCAAAGAATATTTATATGACTTAACAACTGAGTTTTAAATTCAGCTGCACCTGAAACTAGACTTGCTCGCAACAATTATCAGTGGTAACAGTTTTATAGCAACAGTACAAATAAAATAACAGCAGTAGTAAAATAGTAACAGCAGTAGCAATCGCGGAAAATAGCAGGATGGGAAGTACCATAGGCATAGAGGGAATGGATGGACGGGCGTTGCTTGGATAACATAGGTCATGTAATAATAATAACGTGGGCATTGCAGATAATAATATAAAGCATCAAACATGTAGGCAAACATAGGCATGTGTTCCAATATAGTCATACGTGCTTGCAATGAGAAACTTGCACAACATCTTTTGTCCTACCAGCCCATGGCAGCGGGGCCTCTAGGGAAACTATTGGTAATTAAGGTGCTCATTTTAATAAAGCACCGGAGCAAACCATTAACACTCCGTGAACACACGTGATCCTCACATCACAGACATCCCCTCTGGTTGTCCCAATTTCTGTCACTTTGGGGCCTCGGGTTCCAGACAATGACATGTGTAAAACAATTTGCAGATATGATCAAGAAACAATATTATACTCATGAAACAATAACATGTTAAGATCTTAAATCATGGCTCTTGGGCCCTAGTGACAAGCATTAAGCATAACAAGTTGGAACAATGGTAGAAAACACTAACAATGGATACTAGGCACTATGCCCTAACAATCTGGCATTATTACATGATCGATCTCATCCAATCCCTTCCATCCCTCTAAGCCTACATCGGTGTTTACTCACACATGGACAGGGGAATCATGGATGGTTGATGGAGAAGAGGTGGCGGTGTCGATGGCGATGATCTCCTTCGAATCCCCGTCCCGGCAGGGCGCCAGAACAGGAACTTCTGATCCCCGAATTGAGGTTCGGGGTGGCGGCGGCGCTCTGTTGTTTCTCTGTAAAATATGACGAACCCGTTTTAGTTTTACGGGGCATATGTAGTCGAAAGGGGAGTCCGAGGGGTCCAGGGGTGGCCCACACCACTAGGCGGCGCGGCCAAGGGGGGCGCCGGGGGGTGGTATGGCCCCATCCTGGCTCCTCTCCTGGCCCCCTTCTGGTCCCGGGGTCTTCTGGTGCTTTAGGACCAATGGGATATTTTCTCGGCATTTTCCCGAAAGCTGATTTTTCTGCACAAAAACGAGACACCAAGGTAATTATGCTGAAAACAGCGTTAGTCTGTGTTAGTGGTATCCAAAACTCACAAGTTTAGAGGAAAACAATAAGAAAAGTGTTCGGAAAAGGAGATACATTTTGGACGTATCAAACCCTAAGCCCCAGAACATCCTCGAAGAATTATTCCGCCACCGCCTCGAGGCGGAAAACACCAGAGAGAGAAATCATCACCATCGTCACCATCATCGCTTCAGGCATCATCAAGATCGTCATCGTCATCATCATCACCACCAGCACCATCACCCTCATCATCCACCTTCACCTCGCTGTAACAATTAGGGGCCTCTATCGTTGTTTTAAATTAGATCTCTCTCCCGGTGTGGATTACTTGTTAGTAGTTGATGGTTGTGAGATTTATCGGTGTTAGCACTCTATGACCAGATTGTTATTATCCATTATATCACCTATGATTATGATCCATATGATGTCTTGTGAGTAGTTTGTTTAGTTCTTGAGGACATGGGAGAAGTCATGGTGTTAGTAGTGAAGTTATGTTGAAGTAATATCTTGTGGTTCGGTATTTAAGTTGTGGTGCTATTCTTCTAGTGGTGTCATGTGAACATCGACTACATGATACTTAACCTTTATGGTCCTAGGAGGATGCATTGTGTATCTGGCTACTAATTGTGGGGTTGCCGGAGTGACAGAAACCTAAACCCCCGTTAGGAAACCAATGCACGAGGGATATTAGAATCCCAGAGTTTTAAGGATGTGGTTAGATTTATCTTACTTACTTTCTTGTATTTGCGGATGCTTACGAGGGGTATAATCACAAGTATGTATTAGTCCTATTTGGGTGGTGCATTAGCATAGGTTCACCCACACAACACTTCACGAACCAATTGATATTAATCAACCGTAATGAAGCGAAAGCACTTGACGAAAATCCCATGTGTCCTCGAGAATGTTTGGTAGTCATAAGTAGAAAAACCGGCTTGTCCTTTGCTCTAAAAATGATTGTGCCACTCGCTGCAATATTATTTACTGCACTTTATTTATCTGCTATATCAAAAACCTCTAAAAACACGTTTGCTAGTGTTTACAGTGAATCCTCTATCCAACCTGCTTGTCAACACCTTCTGCTCCTCGTTGGGTTCAACACTCTTATTTATCGGAAGTACTATGATACACCCCCATACTTGTGGGTCATCAAGACTATTTTCTGGCGCTATTGATGGGGAGCTTAGCGCTATTGGTAAGTGGAATTGGTAAGAGAAACCTTTAATATGAGTGTCGTTTTTATTTTTGTCTGCTGTTTTATTTCATTATGGAGAATACTTTTGGTTCTCTGTTTAGGGGTACTTCTACCGTTACTACTAGGGTAGTAGGTAACCCGTTATCTGTTGAATTAGATCCTTATAAAATACCTATGAAAATTGTTGGACGTGTTATGGATAACTGCTATTATGGTGATGGAACTGTCCACCGCAGTGATCATTTTCTCTTTATACATGAATTATGCGAGTTATTCAGGTGTGTGGGTATTAAAATGGATCAAGTTAAATGGAAATTATTTTCTTTATCGCTGGAAGGAAGAGCCGTTGAATGGTTCAAATTACTGAAGATTGGTGAATCTATTGGATGGGAGGAAATTGTTCCTCTCTTTTATTCTAAATTCTATCCTCCTAGTGAGATTCATAAAGACCGGAATCAAATATATAATTTCTGGCCTCATGATGGAGAGAGTATTGTCCAAGCGTGGGGGAGAATGAAGTTATTAATGCTCAAATGTGTCGTTCATGAACTCCCGAGTAATATTGTTATCAATAATTTTTATGCAAGGCTTTCTCTTCATGATAAGGATTTATTGGATGCTTCTTGTTCTGGATCATTCACGCGTATGAAGGAAGAAGCTAAATGGGATCTTCTTGACCGTATTCAAGAAAACACTGAACGATGGGAGAATGAAAAAGGTAGAAAGTCAGGTATAAATTATGATTATGAATGCATTAAATCTTTTATGGGAACCAATGATTTCTATGATGTTAGTGCTGTTTGTGGTATTGATTCTCAAATCTTTGCAAACTGTCTTAAATCTTTTGCCTCCTATCTTGATATTCCTAACAAGAATTATCACAAGTACCATGCACCTTATAAAGACGTTGCTCCCGATCCTTATGTAGAAAAAATGCCTTTCCCTATAAGGTGAAAGAACACTCTATGGTGGCTAGTGTGGTTAATAAGAGTAATAAGAAATCTATTGAACCTGGTGAACAGATAACTGTTGAACCTGCTGTAGCAATAGTAAAAGATCTTGTTTGTGGAAATGTAGAGGATGAACACATTGTCTTTTGTGAGTATGCTTCTAATATTATTTCGCATCCTCGTAGACCTAAGAAAACTAGTGTTCATGTGCTTTCTGTTAAGATTGGTGATCATTGCTATTATGGTTTGTGTGACATTTGTGCTAGTTCTAGTGTTATTCCTTATGAGCTTTATAGAGAAATTATGCATGAAATTGGTTCTTGTGAGCTTGAATATATTGATGTGGTTATTCGGCTTGCTAATAAAGAAACTGTCTTTCCAATTGGTATTGTTAGAGATGTGGAAGTTTTATGTGGTAAAACTAAATATCCCACTGATTTTCTAGTACTTGGTAAGGCTGCTAGTAAAACGTGTCCTGTTATTTTTGGTAGACCTTTATTGAACACTTGTGGTGCTATTATAGATTGTAATAGAGAGAAGATATTAAATAAATTTGATGGAAAATCTTATGAGTTCAATTTCTCCAAATTTGCTAGAGCACCTTATGAATAGAAATTACCTGATGAGAATTTTAATGTTGAACAACTTGGTTCTATTGCTCTTGCTCCTAACAATGCTTTGCAGCAATATATGGAGGACCATGAGAGTGAGGTCTGTATGGAAGAGAGAAATGATATTGACGATATTATTCTTTGTCAGCCGGTGATACTGAAACATAATTTACCTATGGAAGACTTGGGTACCACATTACCACCCAAGGAGGATCCTGATTTTGATTTAAAACCTTTGCCTGATGATCTTAAATATGCTTATATTGATGATAAGAAAATATATCATGTTATTATTAGTGCTAAACTTTCAGGTGAAGAAGAGGAAAGACTATTGGGAATTCTGAAGAAACACCATGGAGCTATTGAATATACTCTTGATGATTTGAAGGGAATTTCTCCTACTATATGTCAACATGATATTAATATTGAACCTGATGCAAAGCCAGTAGTTGAACATCAACGCCGTTTAATTCCTAAGATGAAGGAAGTGGTAAGAAATGAGGTATTAAAACTCCTTGATGATGGTATTATTTTTCCTATTGCTGATAGTAGATGGGTGAGCCCTGTGCATTGTGTCCCTAAGAAGGGAGGAATGACTGTTGTGCCTAATGAAAACAATGAGCTTATTCCACAAAGAGTAGTAGTTGGTTATATAATGTGCATTGATTTTAGAAAGGTTAATAAAGTTACTAAGAATGATCGTTATCCTATACTCTTTATTGATCAAATGCTAGAGAGGTTGTCTAAGAAAACTTACTTTTGCTTTCTTGATGGTTATTCTGGGTTTTCTCAAATTGGTGTTAGGGCAAAAGATCAAGAGAAAACAACATTTACTTGTCCTTATGGTACTTGGGCTTATAGAAGTATGCCTTTTGGTTTCTGTAATGCTCCTACTACTTTTCAAAGATGCATGTCTACTTTTTTTCATGGTTTTTGTGAGGAGATTGTGGAAGTATTCATGGACGATTTTCTCCGTCTAGGGAACTTCTTTTGATAATTGTTTGCACAACCTTGATAAAGTTTTGCAGAGATGTGAGGAAACTAACCTTGTTCTTAATTGGGAGAAATGCCACTTTATGGTGAATGAAGGAATTTTTCTTGGGCATATTTTTTTTGAAATGAGGTATTGAAGTTGACAGAGCTAAAGTGCAAGCCATAGAGAAAATGCCCTGTCCTAGGGATGTTAAAAGTATTCATAGTGTTCTTGGTCATGCTGGTTTTTATAGGGGGTTTATTAAAGATTTCTCTAAAATATCAAAGCCTCTTAATAATCTTCTTCAAAAATATGTACCATTTGTTTTTTATGATGATTTTAAGGAAGCTTTTGAAACTTTAAAGAAGGCTTTAACTACTGCTCCTATTGTTCAACCACCTGATTGGAATTTACCTTTTGAAATTATGTGTGATGCTAGTGATTTTGTTGTGGGTGCTGTTCTCGGACAGCGCGTAGATAAGAAGTTGAATGTTATTCATTATGCTAGTAAGACTCTTGCTGCTCAAAAGAATTATGCAACTACCAAAAAAGAGTTCTTAGCTGTAGTTTTTGCATGTGATAAGTTTAGACCCTATATTGTTGAATCAAAGATTACTATTCATACTGATCATGTTGCTATTAGATACCTTATGGAAAAGAGAGATGCTAACCCTAGGCTTATTAGATGGGTGTTTCTTTTACAAGAGTTTGATTTGCATATTGTTGATAGGAAGGGTGCTGAAAATCCCGTTGCTGATAGCTTGTCTAGATTGGAAAACATTACTTTTGACCCTATTCCTGTTAATGATAGTTTTCCAAATGAACAGTTGGCTGCAATAAAGGTAAAATCCTAAGATAGTCCATGGTGTGTTGATTATGCTAACTTTATTGTTTCAAAGTATTTGCCTCCAACATTTACAGCTCAACAAAGAAGAAAATTCTTCTATGATTTGAGGCATTATTTTTGGGATGACCCACATTTATATAAAGAAGGAGTAGATTGTATTATGAGAAGGTGCGTTCCAGATCATGAACAACGTGAAATACTGAAGAAGTGCCATGGTAGTTCTTATGGAGGACATCATGCTGGAGATAGAACCGCACAGAAGGTTCTACAATCAGGTTTCTATTGGCCTACTCTCTTGAAAGATGCACATAAATTTATTTTATCTTGTGATGAATGTCAAAGAATAGGAAATATTTATAGACGTAATGTAATGCCTATGAGTTATTCTCTTGTTATTGAACCTTTTTATTATTGGGGATTTGACTTTATGGGTACTTTTCCTCCTTCGAATGGTTACACTCACATTCTTCTTGTTATTGATTATGTTACTAAGTGGGTAGAATCTATACCTACAAAAAGTGTTGATGGTGAGACCTCTTTAAAAATGCTTAAAGATGTTATTTTCCCTAAGTTTGGTGTGCCTAGATATCTTATGACAGATGGAGGTTTTCATTTTATTCATGGTGGTTTTAGAAAAAACCTTGATAAATATGATGTTAATCATAGAATAGGCTCAACTTATCATCCTCAAACCAGTGGGCAAGTAGAATTATGAAATAGAGAAATGAAAACTATCTTTCAAAAGATTGTTTATAAATCTAGGAAGAATTGGTCTGATAACTTGAATGATGCTTTATGGGCTTATAGAACTTCTTATAAAAATCCTATGGGTATGTCTCCCTATAAAATGGTTTGTGGAAAAGCTTGTCACTTGCCTTTAGAATTAGAACACAAATCTTATTGGGCAGTGAAAGAACTTAATAAATATTTTTAAACTTGATGGTAAGAAAAGAATGCTTGATTTGAATCATCGAGATGAATGGAGATGTGAAGCTTATGAAAATGCTAAGCTCTTCAAAGAGAAAGTTAAAAAATGGCATGAGAAAAGAATCCTTAAAAGAGAGTTTCATGTTTGTGAGGAAGTTCTATTGTATCGGTCTCGTCTCAATTTTTCGCCGGAAAATTACTCTCGAGATGGGAAGGCCCTTATGTTATTGAAGAAGTGTATCGTTCGGGTGCAATAAAAATTGCTTCCCTCAAAGATAACACTACACAAGTGGTAAATGGGCAAAAACTCAAACATTATATTTCTGAGGATTCTTATGATGAAGATGTTGATGTTATTCAAGTAATGACTCCGGAAAAGTTCACTAGAGGGAAGAATCCAAAATCTGCAGTGTCTGTTTTGGAATAGGTAACAGTTTGTTAAGAAAAAGTTCACGGAATACATTCCAAGTTATAATTTATTGGTTTTTGGAAAATATCAAAAATACCGAGCCGAAGAAGAGTAGGAGGAGGTTCCCGGAGGCACCACACCACCTGGGGGCGCGAGCCCACCCCTGGCCGCGCCACCCTATGGTGTGGGAGCCCCGGAGCCCCTCTCTGACTCATCTTTGACCTGGACTTTCCTTTTGTTACGCATATTTTTGCTATATAACCCCCCGGGCCTCCCGAGGTCCGTATATCGTTTTCTCTTCGTGTTTCTGTTTTGAGCTGTTTCTCCTAGGTTACATCTTCAGATCTAGAGCCGCAATGTCCTCTTCCGGACCTCCCAAAGACAGTTTCTTTGAGAACATCGTCAACCCGTACATGAACGAGTTGAAGATGCATTCCAAAGAGTTGCTGCTCAAGGATGGGGAGGTGCGTATTGAAGATGTTCGGGGCTCTAAAGGAGAAGGCAGTCAGGAAGCTAGGATGGAAGAGCTGGAGCAAGAAGACTTTAGGTACAAGAAGATGGTGGAGCGTGAAGTTGACATCATCCACGGGATAAAGACAGAACAGATCGCTGAGTACAAGAAGGAGACTTTAAAGCTTTGGGAGGAGATCTTCTCACTCACCGAGACCACCAACAAATTGCAAGCATAACTCTACGATGTGCAGAATCAGAACTGTGAGTATGAGAACAGGTTTAAACGTATAAGCTCTGCTGCTAGTTTCAGGATATTGGAGGCCAAGACATCATTCGTGGATGGATAGCCTTTACCTTGGAAGTCTGATGATGAGAAGGATTCACAACCACCACCGAAGAATTTATTCGTCATTGGCATTGGCATCCCCTTGGCTTGTTCCAAGCTTGGGGGAGTGTCGCGGTAGCACACCTTTATCTTTCACCCTTTTTACCTTTTAGTAGAGTCATATCATGAGTAGAGAAAATAGCATATAGTATGGTTTGCAGTATGGAAGTGTCACCCTCTAGTTGGTTATCGTTGTATCCCTTGGTTTGAGTCGTCGTAATGAAATACTAATGAGAAGTTTCATCATCTACTTGCTCTACTTTATTTTAGTTTGCAATTTTTGTTATGTGATTGATCTTGTTATTAGTATTGGTGTCAATGTTGGAGCTTCAATTTAATATAGATGGTTTTGGCAAACTTAGCATTGGCCAGTAGAAACAATTCGTTGAGACTTAAGTAGAAAAGAGGGAGTTGCATGTAGATATATTATTCCATGATCTTTCTTTCTTGTTAGCTCATAAGCTTAGTATTCTCAAATAAGTTTGTTTGTACCTTCAAGGAATATTGCATGATTGGCTTTATCATATATGTTTTTGTTTGTTTTACTTCAATTCTTATGCTTGGTACCCAAGCTTGCTAGCCAAAAACCTGTACTGAGAGGGAATGCTTCTCGTGCATCCAAAGCTTGAGCCCCAAAACCTTGCCATTTGTGTCCACCATACCTACCTATATGTGGTATTTCACCGCCACTCCAAGTAAATTGCTTGTGTGCTACCTTTGAACCTTCAAAATTACACCTGTTTTGTGCCCCTGTTTTAGCTCATGAGGACGCAAATAGAGAATCTTTATATCACTTGTTGATTGGATTTCACACCCTGGACTAGTGGCTTCATCCGCTTATCCAAATGCTAGAAGAGCTGGCATCGGGGTTCCCAGCCCCAAATAATAATACAAATTCTCTTCACTATTTTTGCCCTTGATTGATCAAAGCATAATTGTGTAAACAAAAGAGAAAGAGGGATGACCTTCTATACCAGTTACGTCCTTCAATAGGAGCCGCTCTTGTGAGGCTTGTGACATACTGTATTTTCTCTTTACCATTTGTTGACATAAACATACACCTCTATCAAAATTATACACTCCTCCATGGTTTGTGATTGTTGGCAGGCACCCGAGGATTCGGTTAGCCATGGTTTGTGTAAGAAAGGTTGGGAGGAGTGTCAACCATTTTATACCTCTGTTTTACAAAATAAAAGCTCTAGCACATGAGTGATCCATGCTTCCCTCTGCGAAGGGCCTATCTTTTACATTTATGTTGAGTCAGTAAACCTACTTCTTTCTGTGAGTTGTTGTGATTCATCCATCTATATGTTGATTTACTCAATCATGTTCCTTATTCTTCCTTGTTTTTACAAATTCTTTTATCTGTTTGAATACCACTTTGAAAGTTACCGATGTCTCCAAAGAGACCGTTATATTTGAGCATGATAAACTCTGCAATATAAGCTCTAATATAAAGACTCTGATCAAAAGATAAGTACACTGTTAATTGTTCTCTGACCAAGAACGAAGTTTGCCTTTACCAATTTTGATTTTCCTTTTGCACCGTTATTGTTCCTTTACTTGTTTCAAGTTTGATTATATGAGAGGAAGTTCCTGTCTAAAATGACTTGTTCTTTGCTAGATGTGATGCCTCTTGTTCGTATTTTATTTATCAACACCTCACTCCATAAACTTGTGGTCATGTTTACTAAGTTCATTTTCTATCAGGGACAAGCGATGTCTAAGATTGGGGGGATTTGATACGTCCATTTTGCATCAATTTTTTTATTGTTATTTTCTGTTATTCATCGATATATTTCATGTTATGATGCATCACTTATGTTATTTTATCTTATTTTGCATGTTTCATAATTTTTGGAGCATAAACACCAGAACCAGAAATCTGATGGAAAAAGCACCGTCGAGATACCCTATTTCAGAAGATCAGAAGAAGAGGCGGGATACCGGAGGAGTATTAGAAGGTCCGAGGAGGAAGTGAGCCAGAAGGACACCCGGAGGGGGCCACCTAGGGCCCACACCACCAGGCGGAGCCCCCCTTGGCCGTGCCTGGGGGTGGTGTGGCCCCCTGGCCCACTCCCGGGCGCCCCCTTTCGCATACTTGACCCCCAGGGAACCCTAAGCCCCAGAACATCCTCGAAGAATTATTCTGCCGCCGCCTCGGAGCAGAAAACACCGGTGAGAGAAAAGCTCTCCGGCAGGGAGAAATTTGTCGGGGAAATTCCTCTTTGGGGAGGGGAAATCATCTCCATCATCACCATAATCGCTCCGGGCATCATCAAGATCTTCATCATCATCATCATCATTATCACCACCAGAACCATCACCCTCATCATCCACCTTCACGCCGCTATAACAATTAGGGTCCTCTATCGTTGTTTTACATTAGATCTCTCTCCCGGTGTGGATTACTTGTGAGTAGTTGATGCTTGTGAGATTTATCGGTGTAGCACTTTATGAACATATTGTTATTATCCATTATATCATCTCTGATTATGATCCATATGATGTCTTGTGAGTAGTTCGTTTAGTTCTTGAGGACATGGGAGAATTCATGATGTTGGTAGTGAAGTTATGTTGAAGTAATATCTCGTGGTTCGGTTTTAGTTGTGGTGCTATTCTTCTCATGGTGTCATGTGAACATCGACTACATGATACTTCACCTTTATGGTCCTAGGAGGATGCATTGTGTATTTGGCTACTAATTGTGGGGTTGCCGGAGTGACAAAAACCTAAACCCCCGTTAGGAAACCAATGCACGACGGAGAGTAGAATCCCGGAGTTTGAAGGTTGTGTTTAGATTTATCTTAATTACTTTCTTGTTTTGCGGATGCTTACGAGGGGTATAATCACAAGTATGTATTAGTCCTGGTTGGGTGGTGCATTAGCATAGGTTTACCCACACATCATTTCATGAACCAATTGATATTAATCAACTGTAATGAAGTGAAAGATCTTGACGAAATTCCCATGTGTCCTCGAGAACGTTTGGTAGTCATAAATAGAACGAACGGCTTGTCCTTTTCTCTTGAAATGATTGGGCCACTCGCTGCAATATTATTTACTGCACTTTATTTACTCGTACTTTATTTATCTGCTATATCAAAAACATCCAAAAACTTGTTTGCTAGTGTTTACAGTGAATCCTCTATCCAACCTGCTTGTCAAAACCTTCTGCTCCTCGTTGGGTTCGACACTCTTATTTATCGAAAGTACTATGATACACCCCCTATACTTGTGGTTCATCAATATACTATTAGGATCTTTAGCAGGTGATACGTCATAAACGTATCCTTAATTTCTGATGTTCCTGTTGTTTTCATGACATATGCTACATGTTTTCCTTACACTTTATGTCATTTTTATCAATTTCCCGGGACTAATCTATTGGCAAGATGCCACAGAGCCAGTTCTTGTTTTCTGCTGTTTTTAGTTTCCGAAAAGTCGTTCTGGAAACATTCTCGGAATTGGACGATTCAAAAGCCAGAAGTCTTAGAAGTCCCGGAGGGTCATGGAAGTCCAAAGGAGACCCGGAGGGGGGCCCCGGAGCCCCCACACCATGCTTGGGCGCGGGTGGACCCCTGGCCGCGCCTGGGGGTGGTGTGGGCCCCTCGGGCGCCCACCGCCATCGCCCTTTCGCTTATATATGCCCCCCGATGCATAAACCCTAAAGATATCGGCCCCCTTCCACGAAAAGGTCCGTAGCTCTGCCGCCACCGCCGACAAGTTTTGGGGAACAGAAGTCTCTGTTCCGGCACCCTGCCGGGACGGGGAAGTTCCCCCGGAGCCATATCCATCGACTCCACCGTCATCTTCATCGCCTTTTGTTGTATCCTATGATGAGGAGGGAGTAGTTCTTCCCCGGGGCTGAGGGCTCTACCGGTATCTATGTGTTTCATCTCTCTCTCCCATGGTGTGATCTTTATGTGATCGTGAGCTTTGTAATCTAGTTGAATAAGTAGATGTTACTCTTCATCTGTTATGCTACTCAAGTGGTTTTGTTATGCTATCTCTGTAAAAACTTTGATCATGGTGTAAAGGTGACAGTGTGTGCACCGTGTGGTTTAGCATGATATTTATATCTTGTGTTGGAGATGAACCAATGAAATTGTGGTTTTTGTCTAGTACCTTCTAGGGCGCTCATAGTGACAGCGTGGGGTTAACTAGACATGGGAATGTGACTTTGAGGAATGTTGTTACAGCCCTATGCAATGAATTGGTGTTTGTTATTCAATCGTAGAGTGGTTCGGAGTAGTGTAGTGAAGAGAGATATTTATGCATTCAATTATTTTATCATTGTTGAGAGTGTCCACTAGTGAAAGTATGATCCCTAGGCCTTGTTTCTAATCATTGAAACACCGTACAGAATCAGTTTTGCTACATGTTTTCTTGCTGCCATTTTTATTTCAGATTGCGATTGTCACTTATAATCATCCATACTACTTGTATTTCACTATCTCTTCGCCGAACTAGTGCACCGATACAACTGACAATTGTATTAGGTGTGTTGGGGACACAAGAGACTTCTTGTATCGTAATTGCAGGGTTGCTTGAGAGGGATACCTTTGACCTCTACCTCCCTGAGTTCGATAAACCTTGGGTGATCCACTTTAGGAAAACTTGCTGCTCTTCTACAAACCTCTGCACTTGGAGGCCCAACACTGTCTACAAGAATAGAAGCGTGCGTAGACATCAAGCTCTTTTCTAGCGCCGTTGCCGGGGAGGTAAGGTAAAAGGTACTCACATCTTTTGTGAGTGCTCGAAGTTATTTCCTTTAGATTCTGCAATTATATCTTTTTGTTTCTTGATTTCACTATTTAGGCCTATTTTTACTTGTTCCTTGTTTTTGGGACAGTGCTGGGCATCCCCCTGGTCCTCGTGCTGACACGTGTCATTTTTTAGACTAAATCCCACTTTTGCTCTATGTAGCAAAAAAATCCCCGCTTTTGCTCCGTGTAGAAAAAAACGGTTCGCCACAGAAAAAGAAAACAAAAAGGCAGACCTCGCCGGAGTTACCGTAGCAAAAAAAAAATCATGCTATTGTAGCGAAAAATTAATTTCGCCGGAGACATTGCCGGGAGACTCGGCGGAGACCTCGCCGGAGAATCTCATAGCAAATAATTTGTACTATTATAGCAAAAATAAAAATGTATTGTAGCAAAATATTTATTCTATTATAGCAAAAACCAACCTCGCCAGAGATATCGCCGGAGTCCTAGTAGCAAAAAGTTTTGCGAAAAAAAGAAAAAAAAACGAGTATGTAGCAACCTTTCACTATGATAGTAAAATGTCGCCGCCGGCACTACAAAAGGCGGATGCCGGTGCTCCTTTTACAGCAACGCCGCAGTGTGCCCTCCATGGCGCAACCACCCTGTGGGAGTCCCCCTCGAGCAAGCTTCCGGTGAGGGTTGACAAGGTTGAAGAAAGGAGCACGGCGCAGCCTCCATGGGAGCAGTGCAACCTCCCGGCGGTCTCCACGGGGGCAGAGGCAATGCCTCCCCTACGCGGCCAGCCCAGGAGCAGCGGCGCGGCCTCCCCGATGGCGTCCACGGGAGCAGAGGCGGCGCAGTCTCCCGGGATCGGTGGCGGCGCGACCACCTCAGCGGCGGAGACCTGGCCGCCTCGGCTCGTCCCCAACCTCCCCTTCCCCTCTGACCCTCGGCGCCCTGCCGAATCTTGCGATGAACCTGCTTAGAGCAGCCAGTCGCCCTGCGAGCTGCTGCATGCTGTGAAGATTTGTTGGTTCCTTCATCGTTAGAATCGCCTGGATTTTCTCCGGGTTGGCCTCAATTCCTCGGGCAGAGACCAGATAGCCGAGGAGTTGTCCCGTGGGGACTCCAAAGACGCATTTTGTCGGGTTTAGTTTGATTCTGTACGCGTTGAGGGCGTCGAATGTCTCTCTGATGTCCTCGAGGAGTGTGTCGTCCACTTGAGTTTTGATGACAATGTCGTCAACGTACACTTGTACATTCTTGCCAATGAGCTTGGCAAAGCATTTTTTTCATGCAGCGCTGATATGTTGCGCCTGCGTTTTTTAGCCCGAAGGGCATTGTCGTGTAGCAGTATGCGCCGTGTGGCGTGATGAATGTTGTCTTCTCCTTGTCCTCTTGCTTCATCCTGATTTGATTATAGCCCGAGTAGGCATCCAGGAAGGAAAGGCGCTGACAGCCTGCTGTAGAATCCACGATCTGGTCGATTCGTGGTAATGGGAAGTTATCTTTGGGGCAGTGCTTGTTCAACGACGTGTAGTCAATGCACACGCGAAGGATGTCAGTATTTTTCTTCGGGACTAACACCGGGTTTGCTAACCAGGTGGAAATCTTGATTTTCCTGATGAACTTGGCGGCTAGCAATCTGTTCACCTCTTCTCCGAGTGCTCTCTGTTTTGGCTCGGAAAAACGTCGGGTGGTTTGCTTGACTGGCTTTGCGTCTTTGAACACTTCAAGTGAATGCTCGGCGAACTCCCTCGGTATTCCTGGCATATCTGAGGGCTGCCAGGCGAAAATCTCCCAGTACTCACGGAGGAGTTCGATGAGCGCGCTTTCCTATGCGGGTGATAAGGTGGTGGACACCATCGCCATCTTCGCGGATTCTGTCGGGTGCACTTGGTGTTTTTGAGTGTCGCTGTTTGGGCTGAACTCAAGTTCAGGGGCATTCTTTTTGGTGAGTGGCATCACGGAGTGGTCCGTGGTTTTTGCCAGCTCCTCCTGCATCCCGAAAGATTTCACGATTTCGTTGAACTCACTTTCGCATTTGTCTGACTTCTTGAAGTCGCCGCTTATGGTGATTGTGCCGTATTTTCCAGGAAATTTGAGCTTCAGGTAGGCGTAGTGGGGTACTGCCATGAATCTCGCGAACGCTGTTCAGCCGAGAATGGCATGGTACTATGATGGCCAGTCGACTACCTCGAAGTCGAGAAATTCTCGCCTGTAATTCTTCGGGATTCCTATTATCACATCCAGGTTGATTGTTCCGAGTGGCCGAACGGCTTTCCCTGGTACTATCCCGTGGAAGAATGTTTCTGATTATGCGAGTCCGTCTAGGTTCTTGTTCATCTCGCGGAGTGTGTCCGCATATATGATGTTGATTCCGCTGCCACCATCCATGAATACCTGAGCAAGGTCGTAGTTACCTATTTGCGCTTGAATGACGAGCGCGGCGTGCCCTGGTCGATGTACTCATGGAGGGTGATCTTCCGGAGAGAAAGTTATCGGTTGCTCCGACATCTTCAGATATTTGGTTGCGGATGGTGGAGCTTGTACAGCCATGTTAACTTGGCGTGTGTTTGTCTTATGGACTCTTCGGGACGGGCAGACCTTGTGTATCATGCCTAGGAGCCCCTGTGGTTTTGTGTATCCGTTGGCTCCCTGGTTTGCGGTGGGTGGGGCTGGTAGCACGGCTATCACTGCACCCTGGTGTATTGCGGGTGGAGGTAGGGGTGGTGGGTGGTACCCTCCTGGAAATTGCAGGTATCCCTGGCTAACAGCAGCCCTGTGCTTCTTCATGTATGCCTCGTGGACGTCTTGGAATTTTCGGCAGTCCTTGAGGAGGTGAGTGGCCTTGGTTTTGCTCGTGCGCTTATCTGTGAATAGATGTAGCGAGAAGTATCCATCAAGGTCTTCCTTGGGAGTTTTATCATCTGGCTTTGGCTTCCAGTCGTGATTCCCGCGGGATCCGCTGTCGCGATTTCTTGTGAACTCTTCCGCCACCAGTTCCGATTGGTCATCCTGGTCGTAGTGTTTTCTCTTCCTTCTCCGGCGATCGCTATTGCGATCTTCTTCAGGTGCGGGTGAGGAAGCTTTTTCCTTTCGCAAGGACTCCTCGCAGTTAGCCCACCTGTCTGCAATTGCCATTAATTCCCCGATCGTGTTTGGTGCGGATCGTCCCAGTTCTTCTCGGAAGGCGGCGCGCCGAGCGCCTTTGGAGAAGGCATCAACCGCGACTTCTTCCGACATGTTTCCCGCGGTGTTCTTGAGTGTGTTCCATCTCTGGATATACGCGCGGGTGGACTCGCCGGTTTTCTACCTGCACGCTCACAGCTCTTCGATAGTTGCGGGTCTTCTGTATGTCCCTTGGAAGTTTTTCTCGAAGTCATGGGTGAGATCGTCCCAAGATCTGTAACACGCGCGCGGTCTTCCTTCGAGCCAACTACGGGCGGTGCCTACGAGGTGCAGATTTAGGTACTCCATGGCTGTTGTCTTGTTCCCGCGCTGGCACTTCACCGCGTAAGGTAGTCTTGGAGCCATGACTTGGGTTCTATCGAACCGTCATACTTTGGGACCTACGTCGAGAGTTTGAATATTTTGGGCATTGGCGCCTCGCGGATGTTGCGACTGAAGCATATCGCGCCGCAGGCTTCCTCGTCAGAGGAGGTAGACGGCGATCGGGCGCGGTTCCTACGAGCTCGGGCCTTGTCGACTTTGCTTTGCGCGATGTCTCCATGCGCGTCATATTCGGGCCGATCGCGGTTGTCCTCATGCCGTGGTTCCCTGCTGCGATGTCGCGATCGGCTTCCGTGGTGCCGTCGGCTGCGGTCGCGATCTCGCAGGCTATCATCGTCGCCACGCGGGCTGTCGCCACGGCGGCGGGCTTCCTTTCCCCGGGGGCGGCGAGGTGATTCCTTCTCTCCCCTTCTAGGCGACGTGCTCCAGCGTCTGCGAGGTATTTTGTCTATCCGAGGGGTTTTGTCGGCTTCTGGAGTAGTCGCGTTCCTGCGGTTCTGTGCAGCGAGTCTTGCGGATGCCATGCCTAGCCCTTTCTGAACCTGTTGATGTGCCTCCGCGTGGGGGTCGTTCTTGGGCGGCTTGTTCTCTTGCAAGTATGTGGCGGCTTCCAGGAGAGCCGCGGTAGGGGTTGTCGGGTGCACGTTGCCCTCCTTGTCGACGTGCATAAGGGATGTGTCGAGTGATTTGCTAATCCCGCGGAGGGACTCGTGGTCCATGCGAGCAGTCTTCGAGACATACTTCTTCTTCGGAGGTTGGCTACCCGTCGATTGGGTCCTTGAGAGCGCTGCGCGGCGCGCGCTTGAAGCATCCACCGCTTCCTTCCGTGTGTCCAGATCCATGCGGGCTTCTGCGATCAGTCGACCTGTTCGCACCAAGTGATAGTGGTATGCAGTCAGATCATCTCGAGAAGTTCCATCTTCTAGCAGCTGGCCAGATTGTACCGCCGCCTTAGCTTTGAGCCAAGCTACTCGCGAGACTTTGATGCGCTCTCGCTCCTTTCGACTTGTCTCCGTTTCCTCGGGTTGTTCAGTTGATCCTGCCATGCAGACTTGGGCCAGAAATGGCTCGTGAGTCCTAGGCGTGGGTCGACAACTCTCACCAAATTTGGAGGGTTCCTCAGCTGCGATTGTGTGAAAATCGCGCGTGTTGCGGCGGATGGAGCCGCTGCTGGCCGCTAGGTCGACAGCAGCGTCCCTCAGGTGGCGACTCGAGGGTCGCCGGGCTGGAGATGGATTCAGAGTCCGACTCGCCGATCCCGATCTGGTCGGGGAAGTGCGGGATCCCCGCTTTGTTGGTGCGGAAGTGGAAGCTGCCGAACGTCAGGCTGACGCTCTTCTCGAGCTCGCTGAATACCGGGCGTGATTCCGGCGAGTGGGGAATGTAGATGAGTGACCCGATGCAAATCAGCTCCGATGGATTCGATGATCCAGGGCTCCAGCTGAAGTTTGTCGAAGATGAGGCCAAAGACGTCGTGGATCCAGTCCCCGCCATTCCCACAGAAGGCGCCAATTGTCGATTACTCATATCAATAAGTCCCTCGGATGATCCAATAGGGTTTCGATTAAGAGAACGAGTAGGCGCTGGCGACAATCGTCGGCTAGCAGGGGCACTGTTTTCCCCAGGTTCGGGGCCCTCGTAGAGGGAAAACCCTTACTCCTGCTCTTGAGATCTGTATCAGCAGTAGATCAATTACAAGGTGGGTGCGCAAGCCGAGAGATTGATCTCGAACTTATGGCTATGGTCGTGAAAAGTAGATTGGATCCCCTCCCCCGGTGGTTCTCCTAGCCTTTTATAGGTGGCTTAGGTCCCAAACCGTGTCCGGGGGGTTACAAACCCTAGTTCTAGGTCGGTAGAAGCTTTCCTTCTTGACCCGCAAGTTTTTGCGGGTGGGCTTCTGTTGGGCCTTCTAGAACTGTGGGGTAGCACCTCTCTTTGGGCCTAGGTCTTGGGCCTTGGACTGGGTAGGCTCACCCGACAGGTCCGGGAGTCATCCCCACGTCAGGAGCCCACCGCCATCGCTCTTTCGCCTATATATGACCCCCAATGCATAAACCCTAAAGATATCAGCCCCCTTCCATGAAAAGTTTCGTAGCTCCGCCGCCACCGTCGACAAGTTTCGGGGGACAGAAATATCTGTTCCGGCACCCTGCCGGGACGGGGAAGTGCCCCCGGAGCCATCTCCATCGACTCCACCACCATCTTCATCACTGTTGATGTCTCCTATGATGAGGAGGGAGTAATTCTTCCCTGGGGCTGAGGGCTCTACCAGTAGCTATGTGTTTCATCTCTCTCTCCCATGGTGTGATCTTTATGTGATCGTGAGCTTTGTAATCTAGTTGAATAGGCAGATGTTACTCTTCATCTGTTATGCTACTCAAGTGGTTTTGTTATGAGATCTCCGTAAACACTTTGAACACGGTGTAAAGGTGACAGTGTGTGCACCGTGTGGTTTAGCATGATATTTATATCTTGTGTTGGAGATGAACCTATGAAATTGTGGTGTTTGTCTAGTACCTTTTAGGGTGCTCATAGTGACAGCGTGGGGTTAACTAGACATGGGAATGCGACTTTGAGGAGTGTTGTTACAGCCCTATGCAATGAATTGTTTTTTGTTATTCAACCGGAGAGTGGTTCGGAGTAGTGTAGTGATGAGATATATTGATGCATTCAATTATTTTATCATTGTTGAGAGTTTCCACTAGTGAAAGTATAATCCCTAGGCCTTGTTTCTAAGCATTGAAACACCATTTAGAATCAGTTCTTCTACATGTTTTTTTGCTGCCATTTTTATTTTAGATTGCTATTGTCACTTATAATCATCCATACTACTTGTATTTCACTATCTCTTTGCCGAACTAGTGCACCTATACAACTGACAATTATATTAGGTGTGTTGGGGACACAAGATACTTCTTGTATCGTAATTGCAGGGTTGCTTGAGAGGGATACCTTTGACCTCTACCTCGCTGAGTTCGATAAACCTTGGGTGATCCACTTAAGGGAAACTTGCTGCTGTTCTACAAACCTCTGCAATTGGAGGCCCAACACTGTCTACAAGAATAGAAGCGTGCGTATGCATCAGCATGTTCAGGATATTCTACAACAGTTTTATGTTTCTTCTTCTTTTTCCTAGAAGGAGAACTATCGTATTTAGCGCATTGAGAATCGTGTTCGATTCTTTAAGGAAGTCCCTCAGGATACAAAGGATCCTGAGTAGAAACACCACTTCTAGTGCTTATTTCATAAACATGTTTTTTCTCTAGAAGCATTAACTAGCAAATCTTTTTGCACCTTAGTGAGTTGAGCAATTTGACTTTGAACCATATGGAAATGTTTAATAAGAATTTTAACATCATTAGAGGTTCTCTCCATAATACCATGCAAATTATTAATAGCTCTAGAATTTTCCATTAGATGATTCTATACTATCATATTAAAGTTATCTTGCTTAACAATATAATTATCAAATTCATTAAAGCATTGATCAGGAGGTTTAGAATAGGGAATATCTCTATTATCAAGACGTTTGAGAGAGTGTACCTCAATTGTGCATGGGTGAGGAATTTCCTTACATAATTCTTCTATAGGTGGTAGATTCTTCACATCTTCGGATTTAATACCCTTCTCTTTAAGAGATTTTTTGGCTTCCCTCATCACTTCATAATTTAATTCAATCATTCCCCTCTTCTTTGGTGTTGGTGTTGCTGTCGGTTTAGGTAGAGTCCAATCATCATGATTTTGGCTGATTTTAGCCAGTAATTCCTCAGCTTCTTCAGGAGTTCTTTTCCCGAAAACACAACCAGCACAAGTATCCAGGTATGTCCCAGATATATATCAATGAGTTCATTTTTAGCTAATTGATGTCCAGGCCGAGCTCTAATAGAAGAACAAAATCTTTCCCAAGATTCAGGCATTTTCTCTCCTTCAATTTGCTTAAAGTTGCAGATTCTCTGCAAAGCAGCACGTTGAGCACTAGCAGGAAAAAAATTCTAAAAGAAAGCATTAACCAAACCATAGGACTATCAATAGATCTGGGTGAAAAATTATTAAACCAAGTTTTAGCTTCATCTTTCAATGAGAAAGGAAAAAAATAGCGACAAAGTAACTACGTTTCCTAATATCATCTGAAAATAAGCTAATCAAAGATGAGAGCTCATTCATATGTCCTACAACACTTTCATTTTTAGTACCACAAAAAGGTTCTTCCTCAACAATAGGTATATACGATAAATCTAGAAAGAAATCATAACCCTTATCTAACATCACGTTTTGCAAGAATACTTTTAATAACACTTGCACTACTAGAAGCATGACATTCTTCAGTAAATTCATAATTAAGTTCAATGTAAGTTTCCTCAAGATCATCACTAGGACTATCTATAGACTCAGGTGAACTAACAGGTGTACCGGGATTTTCATTAGGAATTTCAGTGTTTTCAATTTTTTTAGCTCTAACAATTGTAGCATCTAGGAAAGGCCTAATGAACCACTCTTATCAAGCATAGTAGAAGCATCATCAAAATTATCAGAAGTATTTTCAGATTCAGAAGAAGTATCAGTATGTGTAGCATGTGTATGTGGTGGTGTAAGAAGTTTACTCATTACAGATGGTGAATCAAGAGCAACAGAGGTGTTTAGAGTTGTACCTCTCCTTGTAGTGGATGGCAATATAGAGACTTTATCATAACGAGTTTCACCCATGATGAATAAATTGCAGCAAACAATATCACGTTCAAGTGAGCTTACAAATAAAGCTATGGTCCCAGGCAACAGCACCAGAAAATAGTCTTGATGACCCATAAGTATAGGGGATCGCAATAGTCTTCGAGGGAAGTAAAACCCAAATTTATTGATTCGGCACAAGGGGAGCCAAAGAATATTTATAAGCCTTAACAGATGAATTGTGAGTTCAGCTGCACCTATAAATAGACTTGCTCGCAACAGTTTATCAGTAGCAACAGTTTTATAGCATAGCAGTATGCAATAATAGTAGGAATGAAATAAAGACATCAACAGTATATAGTAGACATCATGATTAAAATATGGTAGGCATAGGGACGGATGAACAGGCGTTGCATGGATAGGATAATTCATATAATAATCAAGACATGGGCAATTGCAGGTAAATAATGATAAAGCATCCAAGTACTAAGTAACCATAGGCATGTGTTCCATATTTAGTCGTACGTGATCACAATGAGAAACTTCCACAACATCTTTTGTCTTACCAGCCCGTTTGCAGCAAGGCCTCAAGGGAAACTACTGGTAATTAAGGTGCTCCTTTTAATAAAGCACCGGAGCAAAGCATTAACACTCCATGAACACACGTGATCCTCACATCATAGCCATCCCCTCCGGTTATCCCAATTGCTGTCACTTTGGGGCCTCAGGTTCCGGACAACGATATGTCTATACAACTTGTAGGTAAGATAAAAACAATAATTATCCTCATGAATCAATAACATGTTCAGATCTGAAATCATGGCACTCGGGCCCTAGTGTCAAGCATTAAGCATAAAAAATTGCAACAATGTCAAAAGCACTAATAACAGATACTAGGCACCATGCCCTAACAATCTTGGCATCTATCACATGAATAATCTCATCCAATTCCTACCATCCCCTTCAGCCTACAGTGGGGATTACTCACACATGGACGGGCGAATCATGGATGGTTGATGGAGAATCGTCGGTGATGATGATAGCGATGATCTCCTCCAATTCCCCGTCCCGGCAGGGTGATAGAACGGAGTTTCTGATCCCCGAATTGGGGTTTCCCGTGGCGGCGGAGCTACGGAATTTTTCGTGGAAAAACTATCTGTCCCCCGGTGTTTTTAGGTCAAGAGGATTAAGTAGCCGAAAGGGGGGCACGAGGGGGTGGCTGAGACGGCCACACCATGCCACAACGCGGCCTAGGGGGTGTCGTGCCGCCACGTGGTGTTGGACCCTCGTGGCCCGTCTCCATCTCGTCTTCTGGCGCCATGAGTCATCGGGTAAAATAGGGACTTTGCAATATTTTCCGGGCATTTTCCTGAAAGTTGAAGTTTTGCACAAAAACAAGACACCAGGGCAATTCTGCTGAAAACAGTGTTAGTACGTGTTAGTTGTATTCAAAACTCACAAGTTTAGAGGAAAAACGACAGCAAAAGTGTTTTGAAAAGTAGATACATTGGGACGTATCAGTTCCGTCTATTGAGAACGAGGCAAGCATTACGCATGGAGTAGTATCGGCCTGTGATAACACATCAAACGTCAAACAATTTGATAGAACATCAAAGGAAAGAAGAACAAATGATGTACGTAGCATGCAAAGCTTAATTACCGTGAGGGCGTTTAGCTCTTCTAGTGGAGACGGGCCGAAGTAGGGCATCGCCTCAACCGATGAGGGGCTGCTCTAAGGTGCGGTTGTTGGCGAAATCTGCACGTCGGGAAACAACATGCCCTCAACATTTATCGGCTTCTCTGAGGCACTCCCGCCTAAGCTTGGAACGAGAAACGGTGCGCCTGGATTGTTATTGTTGTGTTTGACAAGTAAAGGCAACATGGATTGGAACTGGTATTTAACTTATTCTCCGACCACACCTATGGTCCTCAGTTCGGGTTCCCTAAATTTATCATCGTAATTATGTTGCTTTCTTTTGTTTCGACAATCTGGGGATCATCATAGTAGTGATCTCATCTGCAACCGTCTCCACCGCCAATAATACAGCCATGTGTTGGCATTCTACCCACCGGCTTTTCTAGGATAATGTTGACAGCTGGGTTCAAAGGTGTGTCCCACGGTGCCCGTTTCTCTGCCATTGAGCCTTCTTTCTCAAGAATTTTCTTTTGATTTGCCTACAAAAGTACTATGAACCAATTATAATGTCATCAACATGATTAGAAGATAATCAACTCGAAGCTGACAAGACATTGGACAACACCTGTCTGTAATGCTGGTAGACTTTCTGGATTGATTACCTTCTGAGAAATTGCATTGAGGAATGCACATAGCTTCACAATGGGTAGTCGAACATTCTCCGATAGAATCCCCCTCAATGCAGCCGGAAGCAATTGCGTCATCAACACGTGGCAGTCATGAGCCTTTAGATTTTGGAATTGTTTCTCCGCCACATTTATTATTCCCTTTATATTCGACAAGAAACCAGACGGGACCTTGATACTACTTAGTACTTCAAAAAATATTTCCTTCTCTTCTTTGGTAAGAATGTAGCTGGCATGACCACCTTGAAACCGCTCAGGATTCATGTCGTCTCGTCCTTTCGTGTGTTGTTGGTCCTGTCGTGCTTCAGATGTATCTTTTTTACTTCCCATACAAGCCAAAGAAGCCTAGCAGATTCCCGCAAAGATTCTTCGTCGGGTGCATCACGTCGATCGCAGAGCGTACATCTAGGACTTTCCAATAGGGTAGATCCCAAAATATGGATATCTTCTTCCATATTGGTGTGTGTCCGTGAGCGTGATTTGGAACATGTTGTCTGTCAGGACCCTTTCCAAAGATTACTTTCAAATTCTTCACCATATCAAATACATCATCCCGAGGTCGGAGGATAGGCATCTCCCCGGTATCTTCCTGGCCATTGAAATGCTTTCCCTTTTTCTTAAGGGATGCTTGCACGGAAGAAAACGACGATACCCCAGCTACACAACCTTTTTACATTTATCCAGATATAGAATTTCAGTGTCATCTAAACAGTGCGTGCATGCATTGTATCCCTTGTTTGTATGTCCAGAAATGTTACTAAGAGCAGGCCAGTCGTCGATGGTTACGAACAACAATGCTCGTAGGTAAAATTCCTTCTTCTTGGGTTCATCCCACACACGGACACCTTTTACGTCCCATAAATGTAAAAGTTCATCAACTAACGGCCTTAGGTACACATCAATATCGTTCCCGGGTTGCTTTCGGCCTTGGATGAGCACTGGCATCATAATGAACTTACGTTTCATGCACAGCCAAGGAGGAAGGTTATAGATACATAGAGTCACAGGCCAGGTGCTATGGCTGCAGCTCTACTCACTAAATGGATTCATGCCATATGTACTTAGACCAAACCATAAGTTCCTTGAATCACCTGCAAAGCGCGGGAACTTTCTCTCGATTTTTCTCCACTGCGACCCATCAGCGGGGTGTCTCAACATCTCGTATTTCTTACGGTCTTCCATGTGCCATCGCAACAGATTGGCATGCTCTTTGTTTCTGAACAAACGTTTCAGTCGTGGTATTATTGGAGAATACCACATCACCTTTGCAGGAACCCTATCCCTGGGGCACTCACCCTCAACATCGCCAGGGTCGTCTCGTCTGATCTTATACTGCAATGCAGTGCATACAGGGCATGCTTTCAGATTCTCGTACTGCTCACCGCGATAGAGGATGCAGTCATTAATGCAGGCATGTATCTTCTCCACTTCTAATCCTAGGGGAAAGACAACCTTCTTTGCTTGGTATGTACTGTTGGGCAATTAATTCTTTCTTGGAAGTTTCTTCTTCATTATTTGCAGCAACTTTGTAAACCCGCTATCAGTCACACCATTCTCTGCTATCTGATACGTCCAAAACGTATCTCCTTTTCCAAACACTTCTCTTATTGTTTGCCTCTAAACTTCTGATTTTTGGATACCACTAACACGGACTACCGCTGTTTTCAACAGAATTCCTTTGGTGTCTCGTTTTTGTGCAGAAAAATCAACTTTTGGGAAATTGCCCGAAAAACACCCCATTGAGCATATATCACCAGAAGACCTCGGGAGACAGAAGGACACCTGGAGGGGGGGAAGGAGTGGCCCAGACCACCCTTGGCGCCCCCCTAGGCCGCGTCGCCTGGTGGTGTGGGGGGCACCTCCACCCCCTCGGGCTCCCCTTTCGACTACATATGCCCCATAAACCTAAAACGCGAGGGGGTTCGTGATATTCCACAGAAACACAACAGAGTACCGCCGCTGCCTTGAAACTCAAACCGGAGGGGATAGTTTTGATGTGAGGATCACGTGTGTTCACGGAGTGTTAATGCTTTGCTCCGGTGCTTTATTAAAAGGAACACCTTAATTACCAGTAGTTTCCCTTGAGGCCCCGTTGCAACGGGCTGGTAGGACAAAGGTGTTGTGCAAGTTTCTCATTGCGAGCACGTATGACTATATTGGAACACATGCCTATGGTTTGCGTAGAACTTGGATGCTTTATTATTATTATCTCCAATGCCCATGTTTAGATTATTACATGACCTATGTTATCCATGCAAGGCCCGTTCATCCACCCTCTATGCCTACGGTACTTTAATCATGTTGTTTCCCGCGATTGCTACTGTTGTTACTATTTTGCTCCTGCTGTTATTTTACTACTACAACTGCTATTAAGCTGTTACCACTGATAAATCGTTGCGAGCATGTCTACTTTCAGGTGCATCTTAATTGACAACTCAGTTGTTAAGGCTTATAAATATTCTTTGGTTCCCCTTGTGTCAAATAAAAAAAGTTTGGTTTTACTTCCCTCGAAGATTGTTGCGATCCCCTATACGTGTGGGTCATCAAGACTATTTTCTAGCGCCGTTGCCGGGGAGCATATCTTTATCTATTTGCTCACTTTAATGTGATATTGTTCGCTGCAATCCTTTCATCATGGGCAAGACTCGTGATGGAAAAGTTCCTATATTACCATCCACTAAGGAGAGGTGCAACTCTGAACACCTATGTTGCTCCTGATTCACCATCTGTTATGAGTAAGCTTCTTACACCACCACATGCTACACGTACTCTTACTTCTGCTGAGTCTGAAAATGCTTCTGATACTTTTGGTGATGCTTCTACTGTGCTTGATGATACTATTTCTCTAGGTCCTTTCCTAGATGCTACAATTTCTAAATCCAAACAAATTGAAAATGCTAAATTTTTTGTTGAAAATATCGGTACACCTGTTAATTCACCTAAGTTTATTGATGATCTTGATGAAACCTATATTGAACTTAATGATGATTTTATTAAAGAATCTCAAGCTACTACTGGTGCAAGTGCTCTTAAGAGTCTTCTTGCAAGAAATGTTGTTAAATATAAATCTTCTCTTGATGCTAAGTTTGCCACATCTCCCATACACATTAGAGACAAGGATTATGATTTCTCTTTAGATTTATCTTATATTTCTATTGTTGAGAAGGAACCTTTTTGTGGAACTGAAAGTAAAAGTGTTATGGAACACATGAATGAGCTTTCATCTTTGAGTAGTTTATTTTCTGATGAGACTAAGCTGCGTACTTATTTTGTTACCAAGATCTCCCCTTTTTCATTGAAAGACGAAGCTAAAATTGGTTTAATAATCTGTCACCTGGATCTATTACTAGTCCTATGGATTTGGTTAATGCTTTCTTTCAAAAATATTTTCCTGCTAGTGCCCAACATGCTGTTGTGCAGGACATCTTTAACTTTGAGCAAATTGAAGGAGAGAAATTGCCTGAATCTTGGACAAGGTTTTGTTCTTTAATAAGAGCTAGCCCTGGCTATCCATTACCTAAAAATGAGCTCCTAGATATATTTTATAATGGACTAACTATTTAATCTAGGACATAGTTGGATAGTTGTGTTGGTTGTGTTTTCGGGAAAAGAACTCTAGAAGAAGCTGAGGAATTAATGGCTAAAATAGCCAAAAATAATGATGATGGGAATATACCTAAGCCTACACCTACACCAGATCCAACACCAATACCAACACCCAAGAAGGGAGGGGTGATTTAATTAAATGATGAAGTGATGAAGGAAGACAAGAAATCTCTTAAAGAGAGGGGTATGAAATCTGAAGATGTGAAGAATTTACCTCCTATAGAAGAATTATGTAAGCCTATTCCTCATCCATCAACTGTTGAGGTACACTCTCTCCAATACTTTGATAATAGAGATATTCCCTATTCTAAACCACTTGATCAATGCTTAGATGAATTTGATAATTATGTTGTTAAGCAAGACAACTTTAATATGCGAGTGCAAAATCGTCTTATGGAAAACTCTATAGCTATTGATAATTTGCATGGTATTATAGAGATAACCTCTAATGATGTTGAAATGCTTGTTAAACATTTTCATATGGTTCAAACTCAAATTGATCAACTCAATAAAAGTGCAAAACGATATTCTAGCTAATGCTTCTAAAGAGAAATATGTTTGTGAAATAATTACTAGAAGTGGTGTTTCTACTCAGGACCCCTTGTATCCCGAAGGACATCCTAAAAGAATTGAACAAGATTCTCAGCAACCTAAAAACAATAGTTCTCCTTCTAAGAAAAACAAGAAGATACATGAAACTGTTGTAGAATCTCCTGAACCTGCTAAAGATCCTAATAGTATATCTATTTCTGATGTTGAAACTGAAAGTGGTAATGATAAAAGTGATGCTTCTGATAAAGAAGAAACTGTAGCTGAACCTGAAAGGCAACCTAAAACTGTGAAGTATACTAAGGAGGATTTTACTGCTAATAAACATGGTAATGAAAGAGAGCCTTGGGTACAAAAAGTAATGCCTTTTCCTAATAAGAAACACAAATCAAAGGAAGAAGAACATTATAACAAGTTTTGTGAGTGGATGAAACCTCTGTTTTTGCAAATTCCTTTAACTGATGCTATTAAACTGCCTCCTTGTTCTAAATATATGAAAGATATTGTCTCAAACAAAAGGAAATTTCCTAATGAGGAAATTTCCACTATGCTTGCCAATTACTCTTTCAATGGCAAGGTTCCAAAAAAGCTTGGAGATCCTGGTATTCCTACTATACCTTGTTCTATTAAAAATAATTATGTTAGAACTGCTTTATGTGACCTAGGAGATGGAGTTAGTGTTATGCTTTTTCTCCCTATAAGAGGCTCTCTCTTGAAAAAATTATACACGCTGATATATCTTTGCAAATGGCTGGTAAATCTACTGCTATTCCTGTTGGTATATGTGAGAATGTTTCTGTCCAAGTTGCTACCAGTTGTTTGATATTAACTGACTTTGTTGTGTTGGAAATGCCTGAAGATGATAATATGTCTATTACTCTTGGAAGACCTTTTCTTAACACTGCAGGGGCTGTTATTGATTCCAATCAAGGAAAAGTAACTTTTAATGTTAATGATAAAGAGCATACTATTTATTTTCCCAAGAATATTGATAGAAGATATGGTCTAAATTCAACTGAAAATATTGAGGCCATCAAGATTGGAGAATTTTATTGTCCCATTCCAATGCCAGCAAAAGAATAAAAAATCATTATGATTGGGTATATATGTCTATCAAGGTTGAGGTAACATAATTATTTCGTGATATGCAATGTTTTGCTTCATATAAAACTGTTCTGGTAACAAGACTTGATCAACCTTGTTAACAAAGTGATTTTGAATGAAGAGGACAATGTTTTCACTATGTTTTCACCTTCCCCATTATGTTTCACCATGTTTACTTCTGTTATCACCTTGCTACTTTAGCATAATCATGTTTTCCATCATCCATAGTCATGTTTTCATCTTGATTACTGTGGTTATGAATGTTTTCACCATCCATACTTTTGTTTTCACCACTTCCACCTTTGTTTTCTTTGGTTATTTTTTCATTGGAGTGTCATAGAACCTCTGTAGTTCTGGTTCTAGTTTTGTTTTTCACCTTTTCACTTTTTTTTCTGGGTTTTAATTAATTATTAAATTATGAAAAAACTCGAAAATAAAGTTTCTCGAAAAATTCCAGAAAAATTATAATAAATTTTTACGTCAAAAATGAGGCAGAAAGCCACCCGGGAGACCACGGGGGGACCCATCAGTCAGGCACACCATAGGGGGGCGTGGCCTGCCCCCGGTGGCTCCAGCACATGGTGTGGGGCCCCGTGGCCCTCCACTAACTCTCTTCCCTGCCAAAGATTTCTCTCTCACCCCACAAACTCAAAACATTTCATGGAACCCGTGTTCTTGTTGTTCTTCCTCGGGAATTTTGATCTCTTTGCTCAACCCACCATTATTGCTGAAATTTGGTGCATTTGCTCTCTGGTATGTGACTCCTCCGATTATCCAAGTAGAATTTTGTTTGGTGGAGTATTTCTTGAGTATTTTGGTACCGTGGGCGAGAAGTGTGGCTCGGTTATTTCGTCGAACACCTCGAGTGCATAGTAAAAGAACACACACTAGCACCCACCTCTCTCACTCCCCCAAGCAAAAAAAAACAGAGGGAAGGGGGGCTGGGAGGCAGTATATGTAGCCAAGGGGGGCTGTTCTCGACGCGGTCGTTCTCGATCTCATGTGGATGCGATAGTGCCGCCACCTCAGCTTGATCTCGAAGTCACCATCGGAGCTGATCCGTGCGATTATGTTGCTCTTCTCGCCCATGAGCACCTAGTCGATTTTGCTTCCACCTGCCGTGGTCGCATGAGTGTTTCTAATCGTGTGGATCCGTGTCTGATATACTATCTCGGAACGCTAGATTTTGATTGTAAGCTTGAGGCGATTTTATGCAGGGCATCGCTCCCATAGTTAAGGGCTTAGAGAAGGCGCGAAGAAGCCCTAATTGGGTTCGGTCAGGATACTCATGTTTGGATCCGGTTTGTTTTACCGATTGTACGTGCTAGTGTACAGGTTTTTCCTTACCGATTGTGCGACCTAATTAGCGAGAGGGGAGCGAAGGGACGTACGACGTACGAACCAAAACGTACCATCACGGCATCAAAAGAAATTATAGTAGAGACTAGCAAATGTGCCCGTGCGTTGCAACAGGGAGAAAAAAACGAAGATTCGTACATAGACAGATGGTGTATTAGTCTGAAGGATCATCCATTAATGGCATTCAAAGTGAAGGTGCAAATACTAATGTGAAACTGATTCCATCCATTGTTCAAACCGCAATAGGTAACAACAAAGACAAGCACACAACTATTTCATTCTAAAAATATTCACCTTGGGAGATACTAAATTTGGAGAAAGAAATAAATAAATGGGATATCTCATTAGTACGGTCGATGCAATTTTTAACTGCACATAGTTTGATTCTAAGGTGATATCGAGGAAGAAGCGAAGTTTATAAATCTGTTGTAAACCTAGGCAGAGATAACTGTAAGTCAAATCATGTGCGTTGATTTGTGCGTGCTAATAATTTCCAAGCGACTTTAAAGTAATGATTTCAGAACTATGATAGGAAGGGTCCATAAGGTTAATCGCATCACATGGAAGGATATGGGTATAACACATTGAGAGCATATGAGAGCAAAAGGCATTGGTCTTCTCCATAATGCTTTTGATGTTTTGCCTCCAGACTCTTCTTATTCCTGCTTGTCCTCTTCCATTTATTATCAACCAAACCTGAAGCCTACGCCTTGCAACGGTAACAGCAAAGTAGAAACTGCATTCTTAGCTGGAGCGTCCTGACCTTGTGGTTGTGGTACATCGGCATCACCTTAGAGAACCGTGAAGAGGAAGACGCCCCACCGGCGCTCACAAGCCGCTTCCTCCGGCCGAGATGGCTGCCACCAGTGGGACCGTGACGGAAGGCAGGACCAAAGAGGGGAGGCAGGACTCGTCCTATTGGTGATTCAGAGTTGACTTTATTGCAGGCTAAAATCCCCAAATACGAAGCTCGCTTCCAGGTTCGGTGACCATGGCGGGATCCATGCCACGACAAGCTGCGCATGGGCCTCTTCAGCTCCAGCGTGCTGCGCAGCTCCGCCGACGACGCTACATCCGCACCACACTCGTTAATCACCCGGCGCGTCCAGTACTGTCATAGCCGATGTCTCAGGAAATCACCTTCTCGCCGAACTCGGGCATCACCCTGCACCCGAATGAGCTGGGCAGCGTCCGAGAGAGATCAGAGGAAAGCCCACTTCGTAACCTTGACGGTCAAGGGAGATGCTGGTCGTCGCCGCTAGGGACGAGCAGTCCCTTCCGCTCGTAGCCCTCCTCCTCCTCGTAGGACTACGGCATGTCTTCATCTGAGAAGGACCTGGCCGTCGGCCTCGTGCACGCCTTGCCCGTGCCGCCGCAGATCCTGCGGATAGTTTTTTCGAAATAAGGGCCTCTTTGGATTGTAGGAATTTCATAGGATTTTTCTAGGATTCCAATCCTTAGGAATGTTTCCTATGGATTTTGTTTGGTTCAAAGGAATAGCCTACCAAAATTCCTATGGATTGAATTCCTATACCCCAATTCCATAGGAATTTAAACATCCACTCCAACCTCTTTTTTAGACTCGAGTGCGTAGGATCGAGGCATGTTTCCTGTGTTTTTCCTGCGTTTCATCCAAACGACTATTACTGCAGTTTTCCTCATTTTTACATTCCTCTGTTTTGCACAAACAAACCGGTGAGATTCCTACGTTTTTCACATTTACTGTGTTTTTGAACCCTGCAATCCAAAGATGCCCTAATAATCGTTTTTGATAGTCGGAGTTCGACAGATTCCTGCCTGCCCCAGCTCTAGGGAGGTGGAGTATTTATACGAGGGGTTCGACCTAAAAGAGAGGACAGTCTGGACCGATTCCACACTGATTCCACGCAGAGGAGATTCTAGATCGACCGTGACTCTGTAGGACAATGCGAACGATTCGACAACGGTAGGAAACAATAACAACAACGAACAATGCAGTCCAAAATTAGATGCGATGTAGGTCCAACTTTGGGGGCAAATCTGGTGATGTACCAACCAACCAACCAAGGAAGCCTTCGTATGTGATTAGGTCTTTGCCCGAGTCATTTGTGTCGTTAGCTCATTGAGTCCTAAACTGAAAATAAAACATGGAGACCTTATTTAATCTGTTTTGCCTACCGCATCTACGTCCATTAACTAAGGCTTTAAGCCTGGAGACGACGGAGGATTCTCAGGCCATTTGCACCTCCCGCTGCCACTGACTTGTGGGCCCCGCTGGCAACTTTTCACTTTCACACCTATCAAAAATCGAAATAGCCCGCACACCACCTTATCCCTAACCACAACACATCCCACGCCGCGCCGACGTCTCTAGCGAGGCAGCGGTCCACGATATCTAGGGTTCGTCGTTCGCGCCGTCCGCCGCCACCGTGCGGCCGCCGCACAGCCCAAGCGCCGCTGCTCCAGAGGCTCTCCTCCCCTACCTCTCCCTCTCCCGCCTCACCTATATTTCTCTCTTTCTCAACGAGCACAGCAGACGGCGCACAGGAGGATCTCAACCTTCGTCGGCGCGTCCCCAGCTCCACGGCTACCTCTGCCCGTCGGCGACTTCATGGCTCCACTACCAGCTCCGGGAAGGCCGAGCAGCAGCAGAACTTTGTGGTGAGGACAAATAGCAGGTGAGCCTTCTTCTTCTTCTCTTATTTGTTTCAAACGCGCGAGCGCATGGAGCCGAGCGAGAGAGAGAAAAAGAAATGGAGGCATGAGCGCATCCTCCCCCTCCGTCGACCTCCGCTCATCTTCCCCTATCCCGTCGGACGCCCAGCGGCCCCGTCCCCCTCCTCGTCGGCAGGTCCCACAGGCCTGAGGCGGCACAACGACGGCGCGCGCAGCGACGATGCCGTCGCACTCGGATCTGGACCGACAGATCTCGTAGCCGCGGGACTGCAAGTACCTGCCCGACGCCGAGGTCAAGGCCCTCTCTGAGCAGGCCAAGGCCCTCTCTGAGCAGGCCAAGGTGATCCTCATGGAGGATTGGAACGTCCAGCCCGTGCTCTGCCCCGTCACAGTCTGCGGAGACATCCATGGCCAGTTCTACGATCTCAGCAAGCTCTTCCGCATCAGCGGCGACACCCCCGACACCAACTACCTCTTCATGGGTGACTACGTCGGGATGTCCCCGCTGCCCACTCCCTTGTCTCGCCGAGAGGGATTCAGCGAGGTCGTTCCATCCGATGATTAACGATGGAGAGTTTTGAGACTCAGGGTGCGGATTCGATAGATCCTCCTGGTGTCTTCCGTCTGGGAGATTTGAGCTGGTGGATAGATTATTGTTTGTTCGTCATGTCCGTTTTTTTCTTATGGTTGTTCCATATACTGCTCGAACTGTTTCATGATGATGACGTTAGGTTTTCTTCACGTGATTAAATGAGTAGATGCTATTTTGGATTGGATTTATTAACTGAGTCAGAATTCATTGCAAGTGTGAATTGCTATTTAGCACATCGCTTTGTTTTTTTCTCATATATAGGCATCCTTGAATCATTGGGCTGTTCTTTTCCTTGTAGTAAGGGTGCGGTCAGAGAATTGTGGTGATGTTCTTGGTTGTGCCTCGTTTAAATAGTTCGAAAGCTGCCAGGGAAAATAAAACTTCGAATTTAGGCACTTGATACTCCCTCTCCCACCTCACCTATCTTTCTCTCTTTCTCAGCGAGCGCAGCATCTGGTGCACGGGAGGATCTCAACCTTCATGGCTACCGATGCCCGCCGGCGACTTCATGGCTCCACTACCAGCTCCGGGCAGGCCAAGCAGCAGCGGAACTTCGTGGTGAGGACGAATAGCAGGTGAGCCTTCTCCTTCTTCTCTTATTTGTTTCCGGGTTAATTTCTTGAGTCAGTGTTCATCTGCAATCCCTTAAACGAATATGGAGGCCCTTTTGATTTAGAGATGGCATATTCAAAATTCATGGCAAAACATTCATATCAGTATGTCTTTCTCCCGTTTTGCTGCCGTCGGCTGCTACTATATTTTCCAGAATTCGCCAGTAGAGAATTGAGACCAATTCTTTGGGAGGCGCATGTCTTCTCCAGGTCGTACCACTGCACAGAGGCATGCTCCCGGAATTGATTCCAGCACATCTAGCAGCCAGAGACAATGAATGGTTCGTTCTGTGGCTGCTCTTGCACCTAATGCGCTCTTACTAGAGAAGCGGTAGGGAAAGAAGCATTGTTCACTGAGGCTTCAAGTGCCCTACTCGTTGCTATTATCTTCATTTGTATGCATGTATGTCGCCTCCAAGATGGCAAGATTGATGAGGAGTAATGTGCCCCCTTCAATCATTTGGGTTCAGAGATTGGCATGGCCTCTATCTGATTGCAATTACGTTTTTTCATAGTTGTTATTGAGGAGCACATGTTGCAAAGCAGCGCCTAATCTTCTTATTTTTATTGACCTGGACTGCTACTCTATGGAATTTTATTTATGCCTAGATGGCATAGAAGTTGTATGTTTTTTTATCAGTCCTACTGCTACTGTATGCTATTTGTTACAGTGATACTAAATTGTTAATTGTAGTCCATCAGGTACTATATTGAATCTATCAAGTTAAGATCTTGGTGGATTGAGTTCCAAACAATAGTGCATATTATACACATTTGAAAAATTTAAAGATTTATGAACCATGATCTCCTTGATTTGATTATTGGTTTTAGCATGTCTCTGACGTAGGAAGAGCTTCAGGTCATGGATGTCGCGAGCTTGATAATCTACAAACTAGCAGCTGATAAGTTCTATGCTTGTGCCTGGTGGCGGTGTCGTTCGTGGCTGGAGTCTCTGTCGGGGCTGCGGTCAGCATGGTTGCAGGTTGTAGTCGTTGTGGTACCTTCTTTTGTTCTTCATCTTCTGGTGTGTTCCTTTTTATTGAATTTGTTTTCATGGTGTGTTGTGCAGCCTGCCTAAGTGTTCTGTTTTGGCCGTGACTTCTGCTTGGTCGTGCTGTAGAGCGGCTGGCCGACATTGATTTTTGTCTGTTTTTTGTCCTTCTTTGGCATGGGCATGCAAGAAGGGAAGGCGTCGTGCCGTCTTCTCTACGCACTCCTGGGCGCGCTCTGCCGCCATGGGCATCCTAGAAGGGAAGGAACCGTGCTCGTCTCCGTGAACGTGTCTTGGGCTCCTAGCGCCTCCGGCTCGATGGCATTACTGTCGGCCGCTACAAATGAGCGAGACCCCAACCCAGTTCTTTCCAATTTCCCGTTATCATTGCAAGAGCGCATCCTAACTATTGCAAGCATATGCATTTCACTAGCTCCAATCCCCAGTTTCCTATAAACCATTGCTACAGTTTGGATTTATGCACAAATCTAATGTTTTTTCTCTTAAAAGAACACATAGGTTCTTGTTTGTGTGTGATCATAGTGCTTTTGTAGATTAATTCTAAAAAAATGTAGTGCTTCTATAGATTAATCTCATGATGGAATTACAATAATTTATGGAGTAATTCACTTAGCATGAACAAAAATAGGAGTAATAAGTAGTAGTCTTAGATATGCATTTGGCAGACTCATGTTTCTAAGAGAATTGTAAAAAACAACTTTGGAGTTATTCTCTCGGAGTAGATTTTTTTATCTCATCAAACATACTGACCAGAACAACAAGAAGAGTGTGTAACATATTTTCTGTTAATTTTGGGAATAAAGGTTTACCTCCAAATTGTACTCAAATGAACCCAAAAGGTGAGTTTGAGTCGTAAACCAAAAATGTGCGACTCATTTACTTTTTGTGTAGAACTATTTACTCTAAGCCAAAACAATAACATCAGTAAAGAAAAATTTGCCTTAGTAGATGGCTTTGTAGATCAAAACAATAGCTATGATGATAGATGCATGTTATTTTATGTGTATGAGTAGGTGGATCATTTAAGCATATTGCATCCTTTTTCTGAAACATTAAAGTTATGTTTTCTGAGGGATTCAAGTTTTTTTTTACAAAGGGGGTATATTAATACCAAGATGAAGTTTATGCATTCAACTTTTATTCACATTTAAGTTTTCAACTGAATTTGTAATAATCCAAAGTTGTTTCTGGTTGGTTAAATGATGGTGTGTTTTTGAATGAATGGACCTTAATTTCATTGAACACTCAGTTTCTGAGTCAAATAATCAGACTGGAATATGCCTAGAAACAGAACTGATAATATGGCCATTGTGGTTAGATGAACTCTGTCACTTGTTTTGGCTCGTTTTTTTGTAGTTATGCAACAAATTGTTGTTATATGCTCAAACAGGGGTGTGATCCTGTTTACTAATTGGGTCATTGGGTGCATGGTAGTGTGATATAATCACTGTAGTTTATGACTCTGGAGTCGGGTCCAGAGATGCAGATGTCTTTATCAGGTTGTTAATTCCTTGATGTTGCATGCTCAAACATGATACCACATGCTCAGGTTGATGTTGCATGCTCAACACAGGATACTCCATGCTCAAACAGGGATGTAATCCATAGGTAAAGAAACGACTGGACTTAGGCTAGAACACAAATTGCTTGATTTTTCTCGGGTGCCTTGTTTTTCTTCAGGTTGGAGTACTTCTTGTTCAGGTATATTCATAGACACCATGGTGTGGTGGCCTGGAGACCTTATCTTCTTCTTCAGATTGATGTTGCAGCTTTCGTCGAGGGGAAGCTCTGAGACGAGATGCCGGCAAGACGGGGAGTCGATTGTTAGATGAAACTTTGTTTTTAACTGTAGGTTTTTTTGAAACATTTTTTAACTGTAGGTTGTTGATCTGTTTCTCGAAATTACAACATTAGTATTTGTAACTGTGACATGTAGTCTGCTAGCCGCAGAATTATGGAATGAACCTATGGTGAGAGAAATATAGTTAGATAGATTCTTTTCTTCCAACTGGATGTTTGTTTACACGAATAATATATGTTGTAACCTAGAATATTATACCTGTGAGACACTAGGCTCGGCTGATATGACAGTGAATGAATGATTTGTTGCCAGTCTGCCTAATTTAAAATTTCAATGGGTAACCTTGAAAATTTAGGGAGGGAGATTTCTGGATCTCACGACAGCTGTCGTTTGTTTATATGTAGTAGCACAAGTCTGGAACCACCAAAGCAGGATAGACGAAAAACTACAGCTAAAAAACGATACAGAATTCTTCAAGGAAGGGTATGAGAGATTCAGGTTCAATCCCATGGAAGGTAAGTTCGGATTCGTGTTTAATCATATTGATTGTATATGTCTTTTCATTAGCTTAACAACAATTTCTGACGATTTATATAGAGAAAAAAACTACTTACGAGCTAGGACAAACTAGGGTTGCATTGACTGATTGAAACAGCGCTACGAATGGTGGAGTTTGCAGGAGTCGCACGACACAATTGCATGGAGACGTGGCAGTATTAAATGAGCATCCAGAAGAAAATATGGCTCCGATAAATACATGCACGCAGGAAAATACCTTAAGATAAGTGTTGATGTATTAAGACAGTACAGATAAGTGAATGGCCAGGTTCAGCAAACGAAGGGTGCGCAGTGCTCCACCTGGCGAGAGGGCTGGAACTCGCGTTCCAAAAGCACTTTCCGTTTTCATTTCCCATATATAACGTCCGCTCATTCTCGACAAGACCAATGGCAGCACGATACACTCGTGAGTACATACCTCATTGACCGCTCAATGCAAGAACATTGGACCGACGGCGCGGCAAAGCGCGCTAAACCGTCTAGTAATAATGAACCAGGGAAGTCCACGCCATCTTGATCGAGATCCATGCAAAGATCAGGGCCTCAAACGGGGACACGCTAGGGGTGCCATGATCTGTGCCAACACTGTAGGAAGTCGTAGAGGAGGACGTCGACCGTGCCCAGGCTGCAGGCACGCTTGTGGACTGGCATGAGGCCATCTGGAACACGCATGGTGGTGTGCAGGACGGTCGAGAGGTCACGGAGTGCTATGAGGTGGACCTCCTGTGCTCCACGACCTTGATTAGTTGATCTTGTCGGTTCGAAGGCTTCAAGAGAGGCGCGAGATGGCCGGTGCAGAGACGACGTGGCTGGCGTCCCCATTGCTACGCCCGTATGTCGCAGGTCGCCCCTGTTTTCTCCGGCCGTAGTGTTTTCTCCAGTTGCCAAAAGTTCGATGTACGACGCGTAGACATACAATATCTGACGGCGAGTCCAGTCCGGCAGCTTCGTTCATCTCCGACCAACTCAAGACCTGTTGGTGGACTTCTTCCGAGGAGGCCATGCCAGTCGATTCCCGTGGTGTGTATGATGTGTGCACACGAGTGGACTCCCGCCGCCTTCGAGTGCCCGGGCGGACGCTGCAGGCCACCGCTGCGCCGCCCTCAAGTTCCGCCCAAGCGACGACCCCACTGCCTCACGCGCGTTGTGACGGAAAGTGGGTGCTCCTGCCTCGCTGTGCTGGTTCTCCCGCCTGGTCATCCTCGATACGAACGTCGAGTTGTACGACTAAATGTGCACTGCTTCTGAAATTCAATAGGCAATAGCCACCGCTGACCTCTCTCCTGCCTCGCCACGCTGGTGCTCCCGCCTGGTCATCCTCGATACGATAAAACGTCGATTTGTACGACTAAATGTCCACTGCTTCTAAAATTCAATAGCCACCGCTGACCTCTCTGAACATCAAGCAAGGCAACGGGCAGCAGCATGTAGTCCTGCTTGCTTTGTGCGGTTTAGATAGTTTTGATAATTCTCTTTTTTACTTAGATTGTGGGTCTGCTGCTATTGTTTCATTGTGTGGCCAGTGGAGTCTAGGAAATGTTCAGAGCTAATACTCCGCTCGAGTTCGGTGCTGAAGTAGTGAAGTGCATGACTGTACTCACAGCAGCAGCTTTGTACACTACGGCCTATGTGCTTTCTAAAAATGTGTTAAAGCCGTACTTAGGTCCTCTGTAGCTAGTAAGAGAAGAGTGAGCTAGCTAATGTTGACATGAGGCAAGTCAAAAATAGAAAATACTGAGATGGGGTTAATTTCTCTTGCATCCTACTATGTCACATGTGATGTCAGCACATCCAGAATTGATGTCCTAATCGGCTATATGCATGTATGTTTCCTTCCATTCATAATTAGGTTGTTATCTATGTCAGATACAATCAACTTTCTATTAGATGGACAATGAGTACAAGTCATATTTTGTATAAAGATAATTAAACATTGGGAGAATTGAAACTAGAGATACAGCCACTTAGAGGCAAAATTTAGGTTGTGCCGATGTTTTTGAAGTTCCTTTTTACCCCGTTGCAACGCACGGACCCTTATGTGCTTTGTAGCCAGACTTTTCATTCAAGATGCATGTTGGAACGACGTATACAAAAATACAGTATAATTAAATATCATATAAAACCTTTAAATAAAATTGTAGTTTGTGCTCGTCAAAACATATTAATTAATTGAACTTTTTACTCCCGTTGCAACGCACGGGCACTTTGCTTGTCTTTAAAAAAATCTATTTTTAGCAATTTTTTTGAATTTGGAACTTAATCAGACCAAAGACGCTAATCGTACCGTGCCTGACACGGCTGGTTGGACCGGCCGGGCCTTAAATAGGATCAGTGTGCACCGGAGGCCCACACTACGCTGAAGACGAAACCCGTGGGTCGACACGGCAAGCACGAATGGCCACCTATACTATCGGGCGGCACCACACAGAGTTGCCCAGCCCATGTGCACCGGAGGCCCACACTACCACATTCCCCTCTTCCACGGACGACTTCATCATAGTTAGTCGCCGCCGCGCGCTGCTGCTGCCGCCGCCGGCAGCGGCGGCGGCTCGGCTCGCTAATCATGCCGCCGCCACCTTAACTTGGTTATCTTCGTTGCTTCTCCTTTCCTTCCCAGCCGGCCATAGCATCAATCCGCGACCTCATCGCGCCGTCGAGGACATTCTCCGCGGATTTGCTTTGCCCACCACCCATCTCTACGGCGTCGGGAAGCCACCGTCCCGCGCACTATTCAATCGGACCTCCGCCTGACGGTAACCCATTTCTCAGCATCTTTCTGTTGATGTATGTGAGTGGTTTTCTCCTACTCGTTTGTAAGCACAAGCATTGTCAGATCGCCTCGCACCACCACAACCGCCGCATGTTGGTGGCCGTGCCCACTGGGATGGCCACCAGGTCGACACGGGGTCCGTTCATTATCGATGGTACCAAGTTGTCACAGGTCGTTTTCGAGATTACTGACAATAGAGCCGAAAATGTACTCCTCGGTCTCAAATTAAGTGTCACAAATATGGACAAAAATGGATGTATCTAGACATAATTTAGTGTTAGATACATCCACTTTTGTCTATCTTTGTGACAGTTAATTTGAGATGGAGCGAGTAGATATAAATTTCTTGATGTGCAATTCCACATTTCCACACGGAGATGAGCATACAATGCTCAACAATACTACTTTCTCAGTGCTCACTCTTGCACCTTGTGGGGTCGGTGGTCCTGGAATCATCGGCACATTCATCTCGTGCAGATGTGATGACTGATGAGCTAATTTTCGACAGAAACCACACAAGTCCTAGCGTTATATCATCCACGGGTCCAAGCAACCAATACTAACCATATTTGCTCCAACACCAAACTAGGCATCTTCATGCCATTCTCGTTGGCTCTGCCTGGAGAAATCTTCTTCCTTTGCTCTTCACAAGCAGGCATGAACCCCCTCCCTGCTTTTATTCTCCTATCATTGTTTTGTTTCTGCAAATCCGATGACCGCCTTACTCCTGCCATGCCACTCTCCACCGGAAACAAGCTCGTGTCGAGCGGTGGTGTCTTTGCTCTGGGCTTCTTCTCCCCGACAAAGTCAACTGCAAACTCGTACATCGGTATATGGTTCAACAACATCCCCGAGCGAACATATGTGTGGGTTGCTAACCGCGACAGCCCGATCAGAGGTGGTTCTCCCGGGAAGTTGCTTCTCACCGACAACTCTGACCTTGTCTTATCTGACTCCAAAGGCAGCACTCTTTGGACAACCATGAACAACTTCACATCCGGAACCACCAGAACTGCTGCTATACTGCTGGACTCTGGAAACTTGGTCGTCCGGTTGCCTAACGGCACGGACATATGGCAGAGCTTCCATTACCCAACCGACACAATCCTCCCTGGCATGACTTTGTCACTGAGCACAAACGATCATCTCTACACGCACCTCGTTGCCTGGAGGGGCCCTGATAACCCAGCCACCAGCGACTACTCCATGGGCGGTGACCCTAGCTCCGACCTTCAGGTTATCATCTGGAATGGGACGAGACCGTATTGGCGCAGATCTGCATGGGATGGTGCCCTGGTCACTGCCTTGTATCAAAGCAGCACTGGCTTCATCTTATCTGAAACGATTGTCAACAGAGGGGGTTCATTCTACATGACATACACGGTCTCCGCTGGCTCTCCAAGCATACGCCTTATTCTGGACTATACGGGCATGTTTCAATTCCTGGCGTGGAACAGCAGCTCGTCTTCTTGGACGGTTATCATAGAGCGGCCCAGTTCTAGCTGTGATAGGTACGCCTATTGCGGCCCGTTTGGCTACTGCGATGGCACTGAAAAGGTTCCGAAATGCAACTGCCTCAGTGGGTTCGAGCCTTATAGTGTTAATTTCTCCCAGGGGTGCCGGAGAAAGGAGGAGCTGAAATGTGGTGGTGGAGATAGTTTCTTGACCTTGAGTGGCATGAAGATACCTGATAAGTTTGTGTACGTCAGGAACAGAAGCTTTGAAGAATGCACAGCAGAGTGCAGCCGCAGTTGCTCTTGCTTCGCGTACGCTTATGCTAACATAAAAAATGTTAGCACGGCTGTCAACCAGTCAAGGTGCTTAATTTGGTTGGGAGAGCTTGTAGACACGGAGAAGTATCAGGAAGCTAGGGGCGAGAACCTGTACCTCCGTCTTGCCAGTTCAGCAGGTACTTATTTTTTTTTCATGTGTTTATTGATTGTACGGTGGGATCGATGTTTTTTTATGTTGAATGCTAGATGCCGTTAGAATGCTTATTGGTTGTATGGAGTTATCAATGCCTTCTATGTTAAATGCTAGTTGCCGTTAGAAGGTCAATCACGATAAAAATAAGTCTTGCCAGAAATGTATGTTATATTTCGAAGTTTCATTCTCTTGCTGGACTATGTTTGTGGTTTTCTGCAGTTAACGAGAAGAGTAACGTACCGAAGGTTGTAGTCCCAGTATTGGCTAGTCTGCTGATACTCACATGCATCAGCCTTGTGTGGATATGCAAGTCAAAAGGTAGAACAAGATTTACCTCACTATTCAGGATACAATGTTCATAAGGTGTCCATAAAAAATATATTTATTTGAATGTATTCATGTCAGGCAAACGACGAATCAAGGAGATTCACTACAGGCATAGACGACAACACATGAAAAAATCCAAGCCGAGCGAACTTGACAATGAAAATATAGAACTTCCATCATTTTGCTTCGAAGACATTGTTACTGCAACAGACAATTTCGCGGACAACAACGTACTTGGGAAAGGTGGTTTTGGAAATGTTTACAAGGTAACAAAATTTTAGCCTAACGATCTTCGTAGGAGTTTATTTTTGCCATTCTCTGGTTCAATTGAAGAATCATGTGCTGATGTAGGGACTGTTCAGAGGTGGCAAGGAAGTTGCTATCAAAAGGCTTAGTAAAGGTTCTGGGCAAGGGGACGACGAATTCAAAAATGAAGTGGTTCTGATCGCCAAATTGCAGCATCGGAACTTAGTCAGGCTTCTTGGCTACTGCACTCATGAAGATGAAAAGTTACTAGTCTATGAATATTTACCTAACAAAAGCTTGGATGCTTTTATTTTTGGTATGTTCTGACTTATCGTCACGTCTCGGAAAATATTCTTAGGTTAACTGAATTTGACTGATGATGCATTTCATTTTGCACCGGTCTTGGAAGATGCTACAAGAAGTTATGTGCTTGATTGGCCTACCCGGTTCAGTGTAATTAAAGGGATAGCGAGAGGCCTTCTTTATCTCCATCAAGACTCAAGGTTAACAATAATTCATAGAGATCTCAAAGCAAGCAATGTCTTGTTAGATGCAGAAATGAACCCTAAAATATCAGATTTTGGTATGGCAAGGATCTTTGGACGAAATATCCAACAAGCAAACACTATCCGTGTTGTTGGGACATAGTAAGTGATATATGCACCAGCTAAAGCTTAACATGTTTTTTTTATACAGCTTAACTAATAAAATGTCTTGGAATGATTCAAACAGTGGTTACATGTCTCCTGAATATGCAATGGAAGGCTCCTTTTCTGTCAAGTCTGACACATATAGCTTTGGTGTTCTACTGTTGGAGGTTGTAAGCGGGCTAAAGATCAGTTCATCCCATCTTATAATGGACTTTCCAAGCCTTATAGCTTATGTAAGTACACCAAAATGATCTAGTTTTCAATCTATAACTAAAACATTCATAACAATTTGTGGATTTCATTGGTTTAGGCGTGGAGCTTATGGAAAGATGGAAATGCAAGAGAACTGGTGGACTCGTCCATAGTGGAGAATTGTCCAGTTCATGAAGTTCTACGGTGTATTCAAATTGGTCTCTTGTGTGTTCAAGACGATCCAAATGCTAGGCCACTCATGTCATCCACGGTGTTCATGTTAGAAAATGAAACAGCCCCGCTTCCTGTTCCAAGTGAACCCGGATATTTTAGACAGCGGAAAAATGTAACTGAAGACCAAATAGATGATATGCAAATGTCTCTAAATGAAATGACTATGACAATGCAAGAGGGGCGTTAAATGTTTAGTCTCAATTTTTCCCTTGTATAAACTTCTCAAATTTGTAGAGTTAAACAGCTCAGCAGTTCATGTTCCTACGGACAATAAATAATTAATCCATTGAATCATAATACCCGATGAGTGTTTATTTTCATAGCGGGTCTATACTTTGTGAACTTCACTAGTTTGTGCATTTGTTTTCACCTTGTCAAGTGGAAGTGGATACCTAATCTTGGGTTGGTCACTATTTATGCAGTTGCTTTCTCTTCATGAATTTTCTGAATCCTGGATTCCTCAGTTAGTCAATGGATCTGAAACTCTGAATGGATCCAGGACGCTAGGAGTTCCATGTTTTTCTGAGCTAGCATGCAGTGCATCTCACTATGAAATGCACTTCTTATCTTGGTATGTTAGTGGCAAGTAAGCTAGGTTTACACGCCTGAGGTCTGGCACTGATCTCTTATTTATCCAGATGGAGTGGTCGAAACTTATGGTATAAAAACTGTTGGAAGTTCAGGTCCAGCCTAAAGGGAAAAGTCAGAAAAGTGAGGCTTCCGTGAATCTCTCAGTATCTATCAGGAAGGTAGAAAACCCTCAGACCATGCTATAATTTTTTTTAATCTTATGTTGCTAGTGAAAAGTAAGCTAAGTTTACACGGCTGAAGTCTGCCACTAATCTTGTATTTACCCAGATGGAGTGGCCCAAACTTCAGGCATGAAAACTATTGGAAGTTGAGGTCCAGCCTGAAGGGAAAAGTCAGAAAACCGAGGCTTCTGTGAACCTCTCGGTATCTATCAGGAAGGTAAAAAGGCCCTTTCAAGTGATCTTGGACCTATAAGACCAGAGTAAATCCCAGCCTAACTCATCCAGAATGTGATTTTGCACTCCCAGATCATGCTTTCAGTTTTTTCAATTCAAGTTTGCATAACCTCTGGAACTTCGGAAAATCGCATCCAAATCCTATTTCATTTGTGTCACCTCTTTTGTTATTCAGAAAGTGTTCTTTGCGCTCCAAAACATAATCCTGAAGTAATTGTGATGGTATTGTGACTGTAGAATCCCAGGGAGATACCTACAAGTTGCAGCTCCTTTCACTCATGGTGGCTGCCTCTGTGTGTATGTGTGGCGGCTGCTACTGGGAGGGGCACAGCTCCCGTATCCTCCTCTTCTAGGTCATTTAGATGGGCTGGGCCACATGGGCCTTAACAGTTCAACACTCCCCCTCAAGATGGGTGGTAGATATCTATCATCCCCATCTTGTCACATGCCAAATTGCACTCCTTTGTTCCCAATCCTTTTGTCAAGCAATCCGCAAACTGTTGCGCAGAGCTTACATGAGTAAGACTGATGATCCTGGCATCAAGTTTCTCTTTAATGAAGAAACGATCGATTTCCACATGTTTTGTCCTATCATGTTGAACCGGGTTATTTGCAATGCTTATAGCTGACTGATTGTCACACCACACTCTCAGGGGTCCTTTCCTCAAAAGTTTCAACTCGCCCAGAAGATGCTTCACCCAAAGCATCTCACTCAGGCCATTAGATAGGGCTCTATACTCAGCTTCTGCTGTTGATCTAGACACAACTGACTGTTTCTTGCTTCTCCAAGACACTAAATTTCCTCCAACAAAAACACAATAGCCTGATGTTGATCTTCTATCATCTTGACAATCAGCCCAGCTTGAATCACTATAGCCATCGACTTCAAGGTGTCCACTCTTTGCAAACCACAACCCTTTTCCCGGAGTCCCCTTCAGGTAACTCAAGATTCTGTGCACTATATCAAGGTGCCCACTTCTTGGTTCATGCATGTATCTACTCACTACGCCCACTGCATATGTAATGTCAGGCCTAGTGTGACACAAGTATAATAACCTTCCAACTAGTTTCTGATAATCTTCTTTGTTCACTAGCTCACCTGATTGTGATGTCACTTGATGATTTTGCTCAATTGGAGTGGAGGCTGCACGACATCCCATCATGCCCATGTCGCTCAAGAGATCTAAAGTATACTTCCGTTGGCACAAAGATATCCCCTTCCCTGTCCGGGCCACTTCTATACCAAGAAAGTATTTTAAGTTGCCCAAATCTTTTACCTCAAACTCCTTAATCAAACACTCCTTCAGTCTCTTGATTTCTCCTTGATCATCTCCAGTGATAATTATGTCATCTACATAAACTGCAAGGATGGTGATTTTTTGATCGGAGTGTCTGTAGAACACCGTGTGGTCACCATTGCATTGACCATACCCCATATCACAAACAGCACGTTTGAACCTATCGAACCATGCCCTTGGTGATTGCTTCGGTCCATACAAAGATTTCTTTAGCCTGCATACTTTCCCTGTGGTCTCTGAGGTACCAAAACCTGGTGGTATCTCCATGTACACTTCTTCCTTTAGGTCACCATGGAGAAAGGCATTCTTGACATCTAGTTGATGCAACTTCCACCCGAAGTTAGCCGCGCAAGAAACCAAAATCCTTACCGTGTTCATCTTTGCCACTGGGGCAAACGTCTCATCATAGTCAATTCCATATGTTTGACTAAACCCTCTAGCGACCAATCTGGCTTTGTACCGTTTTACCTTCCCCTCGGGATTCTGCTTCACGGTATAGATCCACTTGCAACTCACTGCCCTTTTTCCTTCTGGCAATGTGGTTAACACCCACGTCTTGTTTTTCTTCAGTGCTTCCAACTCCTCTATCATTGCAGCACGCCACTTAGGATCTTGCTTTGCAGCCTTCCAATCTTTCGGTGTTGACACAGTTTGTAGAGAGGCAACAAACGCTCTGTAGGAGGGAGACAAACCCTCATAAGACACAAAATTTCCAATATCATGGTCATCCCGAATATTTTGCAGTGCCTTCTTTTCCACTATAGTATCCAGCTCATCCCTGTATTTTTCAGGAGGCCTTCCTGCCTTAGCTCGTGGTTCTTTCCTCAAGGCAATAGGAAGATCTATAGTGTCACGTGAGCTAGCATCACTACCTTGCTGCTCCCCTTGTACATGTACCTGCGGTCTCGAAGTGTCAGATGAGCTCGTATCGTTGCCTTGTTGCTCCCCCTGCGCATGTGACTGTCGTCTAGAGTACACGCGGAGATTCTGCGGCCAACGATCTCGAACAGGAACAGGAATCTGGAGAGAACCAAGCTGAATAGTACCCACTGCTGGCTGAACCTGAACCTCCACATCATCATCATTGTTGGTACCCACAGAATCACCCTTCTCCCCCTCATGACCATCTTGCACAGAGTGTAGGTGTTCAAGATCTGTAAATAACAGACTCAAATCAGTTGGTTCACCATAGAATGGCTCAGATTCCCTGAAGGTAACATCCATACTCACAAACATGTGTTTTGCAGAGGGGCTCCAACACTTATACCCTTGTTGACTCGATGAGTAACCCATAAACACACATTTTAGTGCCCGTGGATCTAATTTCCCAATAGATGGCCTATGATCCCGAACAAAACAGGTACTTCCAAATAACTTTGGAGGGACGACAAACTTATTTTCTCCAAACAACAGCTCACATGGGGATTTCATACCTAGTTCCTGGAGGGGGTTCGGTTGATCAAGTATGTGGCTGTCATGACTGCTTCACTCCACAAGAATTTTGGAACATTCATCGTGTACATCAACGAGCGAGCTACTTCCAACACATGACGATTTTTGCGCTCCGCCACACCATTTTGGGGAGGAGTATCTGGACAGGATGTTTGATGAAGAATTCCCTGGGAAGACAAGAAAGCCCCAAATTTAGTGTTCACATACTCGGTGCCATTGTCAGTCCTGATCACCTGCACCTGCACCTGAAACTGATTCTTCACATATGCATGAAAGTTCTGAAAACAGTTAAACACCTCATCCTTATGGCGCATCAAGTAAACCCACGTCATACGAGAATAGCAGTCGATGAAGGTAACGAAATACTTCATTCCATTAACTGACACCATTGGACATGTCCATACATCCGAATGAATAAGCATAAAGGGAGATATACTCCTCAGCCCCTTACTCACATAGGAGGCTCTTGTGTGTTTAGCATACTCGCAAGCATCACATGAAAACTTGTCCTTGCTTATTCCACACATAACATCAGGAAATATTCTACTCATTTTATCGAAAGATACATGCCCCATCCTACAGTGATGGATCATCGCACGCTTCTCCTTGTCCTCCATGGTTGCAGCATACACCAAGTCTGGTTGCACGCCCTTGTCCATGTACCAAAGACCCCTACGCCTGGTGCCAGTCCCAACCATCTGCCTCGTCTGTCGCTCCTGAATCAAGCAACCGAATTTGTCAAAAATCACACTACAGTCAATTTGATCAATCAGTGCACTTAAAGATGCCAAATTGACAGGAAACGCTGGCACATGCAAAACTGAGGATAGAGTGATGTTGGGAGTACAATTTACTGTGCCAACCCCGGCAACTGGCTGTTTTGTACCATCAGCTGTTTGAATGGTACCCTTGTGAGTAGGAGGATATTTATCATAAGACTCGAAGATAGATAATTTTCCCCCAACATGCTTAGAAGCACCAGAGTCTAGAACCCATTCTGTATCAATTTCATTAGCAGCAAGAGATGCCCTTTCAGAATTACCTTCATTCGTGGATGCCAAGTGAGCAAAATCTCCATAGGTAGCATCATCTACTTTAGTGTCCTTTGGCGTCCCATTGTCCTCTTCAACTACCATGTGTGCCTTCTGACCTCCTGAGTGTCCTGAATATCCACCTCTCCCTCTAGCATTCTGAACCCCTGAGTATCCTCCTCTGCCTCCAGAAGTCCTGCTAGCTCCCCCTCTGTAATATCCCCTGCCTCTGCCACGGGTTGGACAATTCCACTTCAGGTGACCTGTCTCCCCGCAGGTGAAACAGTCCCTAGTCTCTCTCCACTCCCTACGCTCAGTAACTGCAAACGTGGGAGTCTGCACGACCTTCTCATCTGCTTTCTCAAGAGATAGGCGCACCTCCTCTTGATTCATTGCTGCAATAGCCTCATCAATAGTAGGCAGGGAAGTATGGTGCATCAGGGAAGCCTTCCTGCCATCAAACCGACGATCGAGTCCATCTAAAAGTTTCAGCACACGCCTTCGTGCAATCCACCTGTGCCCTGACTCGATGCTGGCTGCATCATAGAGTTCGAGAGGGTCGCAATTATCCTGATCTGCCCACAAAGCCTGTAGCTCTGCTACATATGCCATCACTGACATTTCACCTTGGCGAAGACGATGAATCTTCTCATCAATCTGAGCAATAAGCATCACATTTCCCTTGCCGGAGTACTGAGTAGATAGAGTCTTCCACATCTCTGCAGCTGTGGTTAGTCCCTCCACGGAGCGAGCAATAGAGGGCCCAACCGAGTTCAGCAACCATCCAGCAAGCAAAGAATTGATGGCCTTCCACTTCTTTCCCTCCACACCGGTCTTGTCTTCCGGAGCACAAATTGTGCCCAGCACATACCCTTCCAAGTCCTTCTGCTCCACAATCAGCAGAGCCCTTCGCGACCAACTTAGATAGTTGGCTGTACCCTCAAGTTTGATCTCAGTAGGCAGCAACACAAGCTTCTGAAGTGCTTCCCCTTGAGGAATGATAGTCCCAGCAGCTGAACCTTCAGTCTTGGAGGTGAGAAACATGGTGAGCTTCTCCAGAGCATCAGCTAGGATCTTCGCATCACCCATTTTCCCTCAGCTGCACTTCTTCCACACAGGATAGACCACGCACGCAGCTGGTCAGCTTCCTCTACGCCTCCCTGCGAGTGGCTGCACGCAGCAGCACAACTCCTCTCCCTTACTCGCAGCTCTTCCACAGCTGCTTCTCGCACAACACACACCCTGCACAAGCAGCAGCCCGATGCGCCTCTGCTGGCTCCACCGCCTCGCCGACGACCACACCTCCGCCACCTCGCCGGCAACTACACCACCGCCGCTGCCGCTGACGGAACCCTGCGCTCTGATACCATGTAGAATCCCAGGGAGATGCCTACAAGTTGCAGCTCCTTTCACTCATGGTGGCTGCCTCTGTGTGTATGTGTGGCGGCTGCTACTGGGAGGGGCACAGCTCCCGTATCCTCCTCTTCTAGGTCATTTAGATGGGCTGGGCCACATGGGCCTTAACAGTTCAACAGTGACTTTTAGGAATTCTTTCCAAAAAAAAATATCTTAAGCATATCCATGGTGCTGCGGAAGAATCAAGATAAAAGGTGTTGGATTTACTGTAGCCCTCTGCACGATGTGGTGTTGAACTTTGTCTTGCATGCTGGCTTCACGAGTTCGACCACTGCACTAACGTTGGGTGTTGAGCTGCACGGTGATTGGTGGTAGCTTTCACAGAGGTGAAAACATAGTCAAATTCAAAGGTTAACACTGGTTCTTTTTCGTGGCGAGAAAGAGAGTCAAATTTTACGAAAAGTACACACAGACACAAGTTTCTCTGGCTACGAGAACAGGAAAATCAGGGGTTTCAACTTATATCCATGCCACAGGAAAATGGTGGGCTGAGTAGAACATAGGTATGCAGTTCATTTATGATATTGTTTATTCCAAGTACTTTATTGCAGTTTTTTAAGAACAGATGAATTTATACCAACCATCCCACTACGATGTTCAGTTTCCTATCGAAGAAACCGGTGCTTTACTCTTTTTTACTTGGACACCCATCCACACGGGTAAGACTCGGGAATATTAGAGAAGGTTTGTAATACGATTGTATTACCTATTCGGTTGAGATCAAACCGAATAGGACTAGAGTCCTACCCCTTGTGTAACAGCTCCTAGGCCGCATTGCCTAGTATATATACATACGTCCAGGGCTCGGGTATTGCACCGAGTAGATTGCAAACGTCGATTTGACATGGTATCAGAAGCCTAACCTCTTCCGCTCATCCAGATTGCGACTACCGGCCAGAAAAGAAACCCTACCCTACCCTACCCGATAATCCTCGCCGCCGATCATGGCATCCTCCTCAAGCTCGTCCGGATCTTCCCTGGAGAAACCTTCGGAGAAGCTAACACGGACCAACTATCCGTTGTGGAGGGCGCAGGTGTTACCGTCCCTTCGCGGGGCGGGACTATTCGGGATTGCCGCGGGCACTGAGACGATGCCGTCCATGATGCTCTCTTCCGGCACCGATAAATCAGATAAAACAGTTGAGCGAGTCAATCCAGCATATGAAGCTTGGTTCCTACGTGATCAACAGGTACTCAGTTACCTCGTCAACTCGCTCTCCAAGGAGATTCTTACACATGTGATCCGCTACGAACATGCTGCACCCGTGTGGAAAGCAGTCGAAGATATGTTCGCTTCTCAGAGTCGCTCGAAGATCACTAATCTCCGAATTGCTATTGCAAATACCAAAAAGATGAACATGACAACTCCAGCTTATTTTTCCAAGATGTCCGGAATAGCTGATGAGTTGGCTGCTGCCGGAAAACCCTTAGACGATGAAGAGATCGTTTCCTTCATCCTTGCAGGCCTCGGACCCGAGTATGATGGTCTTGTGGGCGCTATTGGTCTGATGACTGCTCCTATATCCGTCACGGATCTCTATGCTCAAGTTCTTGCTCAGGATCAACGACAAGAACTCCAAGGAGTCTCTCACAACGGCGGCTTTGAAACATCTGCTAATGCTGCAACACGTGGCCGCGGCGGTGGTTTTCGTCGTGGAAACCAACAGAACTACCGCGGTGGATTTCAACAGCAACGTGATGACCGCTTTCAACAGCGCGATGATCGCCCTCGCCCCTATGATCAGCAGCGGGGTGGTCAGACCTACCGTGGAGGTCGCGGTAATCCTACTGGTCGAGGACGTGGCCGTGGCCGTCGCCGTACGTCACCATGGGTAGACGCCACTTGTCAGATTTGTCATCGTGAGGGACATCTAGCCAATGATTGTTGGCACCGGTATCAAGAAGATCGTCATGATGATGACACGTATGAGGAAAAAGAAGCTCACAATGCATCTTATGGGGTTGATACAAATTGGTACCCGGATTCTGGTGCTACTCATCATATTACAGGAGAACTCAATAATCTCACTGTTCGTGACAAGTACAAAGGGCAAGATAAGGTGAACACAGCCAATGGGCAAGGTATGGATATCTGTCACATTGGTCATTCAGTTGTTCGCACCCCTGCTCAAAATTTTTCACTCAAAAATATTCTGCATGTCCCTGATGCATCCAAAAATTTGCTATCTGTTCATCGCTTCACTCTTGATAATCATGTTTTCATTGAGTTCCATCCCTCTTTCTTTTTGATTAAGGATCAGGTTACGAGGAACACAATTCATAGAGGACGTTGTGTTGGGGGCCTATATCCACTTATTTCTTCATCAATATCATCCACTCAGAAGCATGCTTTTGTCGCCATGAAGCCCTCCTATGCCAAGTGGCATAGTCGTTTAGGTCATCCTTCCTTTGCTATTGTTAGGAGAGTTATCAACAAAAATAAACTTCCCAATGTTAGAACTAAGAGTCTTCAGTCTATTTGTGATCCTTGTCAGAAAGCTAAGAGTCATCAATTACCATATCCTATCTCCACTAGTGTTTCCACGGCTCCTCTTCAATTAGTTTTTACTGATGTATGGGGGCCTGCTCCTACTTCTGTTGGAAAACATGATTACTATGTAAGCTTTATTGATGATTATAGCAAATTTACATGGATCTATCTTCTTAAAAGGAAGTCTGATGTGTATACTGCCTTTATGAATTTCCAAAAACTCGTTGAAAGGAAACTCAATAGCAAAATTCTCACTGTTCAATCAGATTGGGGAGGGGAGTATGAAAAATTGAACTCTTTCTTCCAAACTCAAGGAATTGCTCATCATGTATCATGTCCTCATGCTCACCAACAAAATGGCTCTGCTGAACGAAATCATAGACATATTGTTGAGGTGGGTCTTGCACTCTTAGCCACTGCCTCTATGCCTCTCAAATTTTGGGATGAAGCATTCCTTACAGCAACATATTTGATCAATATGCTTCCTAGTAAAGTTATTGATTATGATACTCCAGTTCATCGCTTACTCAATACCACGCCAGATTATTCTTCTCTTAGAGTTTTTGGTTGTGCTTGTTGGCCAAATCTTCGCCCTTATAACAAAAGGAAACTCGCTTTTCGTTCTAAGCGTTGCGTGTTTCTCGGCTATAGTCCTCTTCATAAGGGTGTCAAATGTCTAGACATCTCATCTGGCCGTGTGTATATCTCTCGCGATGTAGTCTTTGATGAATCTATTTTCCCTTTTGAACAACTACATCCTAATGCTGGAGCTCTACTTCGCAAAGACATTCAACTTCTTGATTCATCTTTGTATACTTTTGAGCATGGGGCCGAACACACTAATGATTCTTTGTTGACTAATATTCCCTCAAGATATGTTATTCAGTCTATGCAGGAAACTGGAGAAAATTTGGAGCACAATGATGGAGATTTGAGTGAAAATAGTGATGATGATTTTATGTCACAAGGTGACGAAATTGGTGCTGACAGCGATGCTGATTCGCTGCCAGGATCCGCCTCGGATCAGGAGCCTGCGCAGCAGCGACAGGAATCGACCTCGGATTCGCCGCCCTCTTCGCATCCCGTGCCCCCGACCGCGTCTGCGCGCGCTGGGCCGACATCTCCTGCCGGATCCTCTGCGCCCTCTGCGCCGTCTGCGCGTGGCTTGCGCTCGCACACGGAAGGCCACACGGCTCCAGCGGGATCCGCTGTATCTACACGGCTGGGAGGCACGGCGGGATCTTCTGCGGAGAATTCATCTGCAAATATTCGTGTGCCGAATCAGCCTGATAAAGCTATTACCCGCGCTGATCGTGGGATTTCACAACCCAGAATTTACAAGGATGGGACAGTACGGTGGTGCTTATCTGTGTCTACTGAAGAACCTGTTAATTTGCAGGATGCTCTTACCCACACACAATGGAAACTTGCTATGGATGAAGAGTTCTTGGCTCTTCAAAATAACAACACCTGGCATTTAGTTCCTGCTCGACAAGGGACTAATGTGATTGATTGTCGATGGGTGTACAGAATCAAGAGAAAAGCAGATGGATCTATTGATCGTTACAAAGCCAGGCTAGTTGCTAAAGGTTTTAAGCAAAGGTATGGCATCGATTATGAGGATACTTTCAGTCCAGTTGTTAAAATTGCAACAATACGTCTTGTTCTGTCAGTGGCTGTTACACGTGGCTGGAGTCTGCGTCAGCTGGATGTAAAGAATGCGTTCTTACATGGTATTCTGGAAGAGGAGGTCTACATGCGTCAACCACCTGGGTATGAAGATCCACAGAAACCAAATCACATATGCAAATTGGACAAAGCGTTATATGGGTTAAAGCAAGCTCCACGAGCATGGTATTCTCGCCTCAGTTCTCAGCTTATTAAACTTGGGTTTGTTACTTCCAAGTCAGATACTTCTCTATTCATCTATCATAAACCGCATGTCACTGTTTACATGCTTATTTATGTCGATGATATTATAGTTGCCAGTTCCTCAGATGATGCAACTACCACATTACTTCAAGTATTACAGAAAGAATTTGCTCTTAAAGATCTTGGAGATCTTCACTTCTTTCTTGGTATGGAAGTACAACGCAATGCTGATGGTCTTGTTCTACATCAAGCCAAATATGCTCGGGAGATTCTTGCTCGTGTCAATATGACACATGCCAAACCAGCTCCTACTCCCTTATCATCAAGTGAAAAGGTAACGGCTCATGAAGGCACTTTATTGGGGCCCGAAGACAGCACAAATTATCGCAGCATGGTTGGAGCATTGCAGTATTTAACTCTCACTCGTCCTGATATTTCATATGCTGTCAACAAGGTTTGCCAGTATTTACATGCTCCAACTACTCTACATTGGACAGCTGCCAAACGTATTTTGCGTTATATCAAAGGCACAATGAGCATTGGTTTGACATTTTTTAAGTCACCTTCCATGTTGGTTAGTGCTTTCTCAGATGCTGATTGGGCAGGATGCCTTGATGACAGGAGATCCACAGGTGGCTTTGCAGTTTTCTTTGGTGATAATCTCATATCATGGAGTGCCAAGAAACAAGCAACTGTCTCTAGATCAAGCACTGAAGCTGAGTATAAATCACTTGCCAATGCTACAGCAGAGATTATTTGGGTACAGTCTCTTCTACAAGAACTTGGGATCAAGGTGCAGCAAGCACCATGTTTATGGTGTGACAATTTGGGAGCAACATACTTGTCAGCAAATCCAGTTTTTCATGCGAGAGCTAAACATATTGAAATAGATTTTCATTTTGTTAGAGAGAGAGTTTTGAAGAAACAGTTAGAAATTCGTTTTATTCCTTCTAAAGATCAAGTGGCTGATGGGTTTACTAAACCATTGCCATTTCGAAACTTTGAAGAATTTAAACGTAATCTCAACTTGAGTAAGTTGTGATTAAGGGAGGGTATTAGAGAAGGTTTGTAATACGATTGTATTACCTATTCGGTTGAGATCAAACCGAATAGGACTAGAGTCCTACCCCTTGTGTAACAGCTCCTAGGCCGCATTGCCTAGTATATATACATACGTCCAGGGCTCGGGTATTGCACCGAGTAGATTGCAAACGTCGATTTGACAGGGAAGACCAAAAAGTGCACTGGATAAATGGTGCGCTACCACCAAAAGTGTAAAGCTTGTTGCTAGGGCAAGACTATCGTGCTGAACAGTCAAGTGTCAGTGCAAGAGTGTGGTTGATTTCTTTTCAGTCGTTTGCGATAGTCTCGGTACATCGAACTTGCCTGAATTCTGTACCAATATTCTATTTTAGTTTGAATTTTATCACTTACAATACCGGATCGAGGAGAACACAACTGCTGGCTATGCTGGAGTGATTTTTACCTGCTCTGCAAGGAGTGTTCTGCTGAGTAGATCGTGCCCAGAACTCCAATTTGGATATTACTTGAGGGTTTAACCATGGGAGCAGGCTTAATTAGTTGGTACTCATGAATAAAAAAGGAAAGCAACCTAGACCACACAATAAGAAACACGCAGAAAGAATATGCCTGATCTGCAGAACTTACGCATGCCGATAATCCACTACTAGGGAAATGGAATAATGTAACCTGAAGATCCTGGCAGTATTTAAGAGGAAAAAGACACGCATGCACGCATTCTGGAAGCCCTACTTAATAGTACCCCAAAACATGTGGTCACATTCAAAAGAGAAAGCCAGAGGGAAAGGTAACACAGCTGAGATCAATCAAAGAGATATCGAAGCGATGCACTTTTTATTGAGTTGGTACAATCCATAGAGAAACTAAACCTGCTACAGACAGACAGACAGACTTTGATCCATCATCAGTGAATTGAAAGTAGTAGCTAAACCATTAATTAATCCTTAGACACAACTGCTCAATGATGCAAAACCTAACAACCAATCATACGAAGCCCCGGTCGGTCGACGATCGGCACGACATAATTCCTTCAGTCCTCTCGGCTAGCTGGTCCCTTAGTTAATAGAAGCTGATTTGGTGAATTATTCCCTGATGAACCTGAAGAATGAATCCAAGTCTTCAAGCACTCATTCCAAAGGTTCATCTAGCTAGCCACTAGCTTCCTTCCTTCCTCAGCGGTACTACTATCCGTTACATATATATCATGCGTGATACTTCATAAGCTATTAGATGATCAAGGAACGTCGTCGGCTCGGATCGATCTGTGCTCGTGCTAGCTTCTGATCGATCGGAGCCGCTTGAGCTGAAGCCGCGCGGGGCTTCGTCTACCTAAACTGGCCGCCGAACGGAGTCCAGAAGTCGACGGGCACGTCGCTGGCCACCGCGAAGGTGCTCGATATCGGCACCAGGCACAGTCCCCGGCCCTTGAGGGACACTTCGCCGCCGTCCTTGGACGACTTGTCAGGACTAGCACTCGAGCTCTGAAACCAAACACAAAACACATGCGTAAAAGCTATCAGTATCAGACACTTGACCAGCAGACGGACGGGAATGGAAAGAAAGTGAGAGCAAGCGTGCAGCAGCAGCAGCAGACACACTGACAAGTATATATGCAAAGTGTAGTGCATACCTTGAGGTAGTGTGGCACTTGATGCTGATGATGGCCGCTCTTGAGGTATGGAGCGCTGAGCCCCTGCAGCAGAAACAAGAAAATGTTCAGTTCGGCTCGGTCTCCGATCGATCCATGGATGGATCCAGTCTCCTGGTCGATGATTCCTTGGGAGGAAAC